>JACEEZ010024548.1:145000-165000 GCA_016584305.1 Chionoecetes opilio
CTTGGAACCCTGATCTAAATGCCGTAAAGGCGACATTCAGAGCCATTACTCATGCAAAACTCGCCTTAATATCTTGACTATAGAAGGAAGCACGATTAAAGAAAAGATCCTTAATTAATCAAGTTCCAATCATCAGCTTGGAGTTGATATGTTGATAGTTGGTCTTGGTCGACAGAGCCCATTAACTCCAACCTCCTAGTGTTCCTTGGATGCTGGGCGAGAGAAGTCTAAGAACTTCTTTAATACGGCGGCCTAAGGTGTTTTGGCTGCTTGGTGGAAAGTGAGAGTCTCACCAGACGTTGGGTTAGCGATTGAATATGTTGAGAAACATACGAGCTACTGCCATGGCTTTGGGGACGCTGTTGATGGTTTCAGCGTGGGTCTTCCTCCACGCCACGCTGGACCTGGAGAAGCCGGACTTCGGCAAGAAGCTAGGCAGCGCCTGGGGCAAGCTGCAGAGGCTGCGGCAGTGGGAGCGGCAAGGTGGCCTGAGGTGGCTCGGCCCCCTGGAGCCCCCGAGGGTACCTAACGTGTACGTGGCCTGCCCGTCCCCGACCACTGGCTGGTGGGCCTCCGTACCCGTGTTGGGATCCGTCCTGACAGGGCGTCAGGAGTGGAAGCACATCGAGTGCTTCACGGCGAAGGTGGAGGAGGTGAGCGAGGCCTACCAGGCCTACATCCGCGCCTGGCTGTTGGTCTGGGCCGTCGGAGTTCTCGCTCTGCTGATACTCAGGTGTCTCTCTTTCCTTATGAGATCCCGACGCAGTGACGAGCGAGAACTTATCGTGTTTGAGCCTCAATGTCGCGCGCTGGAGCAGCTGGAGGGCCGAGGCCGCCCCAAGCTGGTGGTGATCGCACCTCAAAAGCCAATCTCCGTTCCACGTCTCAAACACCTGCCCCTGATGTCCCTGCGGGATTCTCCCCCAACACCCCGTTCAAAAATCCCGCCCCTCATGTCCCTGAAGATCACTCCCCCAACACCCCGTTCAAAAATCCCGCCCCTCATGTCCCTGAAGATCACTCCCCCAACACCCCGTTCAAAAATCCCGCCCCTCATGTCCCTAAAGGTCACTCCCCCAACACCCCGATCAAAAATCCCGCCCCTCATGTCCCTAAAGATCACTCCCCCAACACCCCGTTCAAAAATCCCGCCCCTCATGTCCCTAAAGATCACTCCCCCAACACCCCGCTCAAAAATTCCGCCCCTCATGTCCCTAAAGGTCACTCCCCCAACACCCCGATCAAAAATCCCGCCCCCCATGTCCCTAAACATCACTCCCCCAACACCCCGATCCCAAATCCCCCCCTTAATGTCCCTGAAGATTACCCCCCCAAGACCCCGATCCCAAATTCCCCCCTTAATGTCCCTGAAGATTACCCCCCCGACACCCCGATCCCAAATCCCCCCCTTAATGTCCCTAAAGATTACCCCCCCAAGACTCCGATCCCAAATCCCCCCCTTAATGTCCCTAAAGATTACCCCCCCAAGACCCCGATCCCAAATCCCCCCCTTAATGTCCCTAAAGATTACGCCCCCAAGACACCCCGATCCCAAATCCCCCCCTTAATGTCCTTGAAGATTACCCCCCCGACACCCCGATCCCAAATCCCTCCCTTAATGTCCCTAAAGATGACCCCCCCAAACCCCGATCCCAAATCCCCCCCTTAATGTCCCTAAAGATTGACCCCCCCGACACCCCGATCCCAAATCCCCCCCTTAATGTCCCTAAAGATTACCCCCCCGACACCCCGATCCCAAATCCCCACCTTAATGTCCCTAAAGATTACCCCCCCGAACCCCGATCCCAAATCCCCCCCTTAATGTCCCTAAAGATTACCCCCCCAAGACCCCGATCCCAAATCCCCCCCTTAATGTCCCTGAAGATTACCCCCCAAGACCCCGATCCCAAATCCCCCCCTTAATGTCCTTGAAGATTACCCCCCCGAAACCCCGATCCCAAATCCCCCCCTTAATGTCCCTAAAGATTACCCCCCCAAGACCCCGATCCCAAATCCCCCCTTAATGTCCTTAAAGATAACCCCCCCGACACCCCGATCCCAAATCCCCCCCTTAATGTCCCTAAAGATTACCCCCCCGACACCCCGATCCCAAATCCCCCCCTTAATGTCCCTGAAGATTACCCCCCCGACACCCCGATCCCTAAACCCCCCTTAATGTCCCTGAAGATTACCCCCCCGACACCCCATCCCAAATTCCCCCCTTAATGTCCCTGAAGATTACCCCCCCGACACCCCGATCCCAAATCCCCCCCTTAATGTCCCTGAAGATTACCCCCCCGACACCCCGATCCCAAATTCCCCCCTTAATGTCCCTGAAGATTACCTCCCCGACACCCCGATTCCAAATCCCCCCCTTAATGTCCTGAAGATTACCCCCCCGACACCCCGATCCCAAATCCCCCCCTTAATGTTCCTGAAGATTACCCCCCGACCCCCGATCCCAAATCCCCCCTTAATGTCCCTGAAGATTACCCCCCCGACCCCCGATCCCAAATCCCCCCCTTAATGTCCCTGAAGATTACCCCCCCAAGACCCCCGATCCCAAATCCCCCCCTTAATGTCCCTAAAGATACCCCCCCGACACCCCGA
Organism: Chionoecetes opilio; assembly: GCA_016584305.1. Taxonomy (NCBI): domain Eukaryota; kingdom Metazoa; phylum Arthropoda; class Malacostraca; order Decapoda; family Majidae; genus Chionoecetes; species Chionoecetes opilio. The sequence continues at coordinate 147,611 of JACEEZ010024548.1, forward strand.
TCCCAAATCCCCCCCTTAATGTCCTAAAGATTACCCCCCCGACCCCCGATCCCAAATCCCCCCTTAATGTCCCTAAAGATTACCCCCCCGACACCTCGATCCCAAATCCCCCCTTAATGTCCCTAAAGATTACCCCCCAAGACCCCGATCCCAAATCCCCCCCTTAATGTCCCTGAAGATTACCCCCCCAAGACCCCGATCCCAAATCCCCCCTTAATGTCCTTGAAGATTACCCCCCCACAGACCCCGATCCCAAATCCCCCCCTTAATGTCCCTGAAAGATTACCCCCCCAAGACCCCCGATCCCAAATTCCCCCCTTAATGTCCCTAAAGATAACCTCCCCGACACCCCGATCCCAAATCCCCCCTTAATGTCCCTAAAGATTACCCCCCCGACACCCGATCCCAAATCTCCCCCTTAATGTCCCTGAAGATTACCCCCCCAACGACCCCGATCCCAAAACCCCCCTTAATGTCCCTGAAGATTACCCCCCAACCCCATCCCAAATTCCCCCCTTAATGTCCTGAAGATTATCCCCCCGACACCCCGATCCCAAATCCCCCCTTAATGTCCCTGAAGATTACCCCCCCGAAACCCCGATCCCAAATCCCCCCTTAATGTCCCTGAAGATTACCCCCCGACACCCCGATTCCAAATCCCCCCCTTAATGTCCCTGAAAGATTACCCCCCGACCCCCGATCCCAAACTCCCCCTTAATGTCCCTGAAGATTACCCCCCCGACACCCCGATCCCAAAATCCCCCCCTTAATGTCCCTGAAGATTACCCCCCCGACACCCCGATCCCAAATTCCCACCTTAATGTCCCTGAAGATTACCCCCCCGACACCCCGATCCCAAATCCCCCCTTAATGTCCCTAAGATTACCCCCCGCGACACCCCGATCCCAAATCCCCCCTTAATGTCCCTGAAGATTACCCCCCCCGACACCCCGATCCCAAATCCCCCCCTTAATGTCCCTGAAGATTACCCCCGACTACCCCGATCCCAAATCCCCCCTTAATGTCCCTGAAGATTACCCCCCCGACACCCCGATCCCAAATCCCCCCCTTAATGTCCCTGAAGATTACCCCCCCGACACCTTGATCCCAAATCCCCACCCCTTAATGTCCCTGAAGATTACCCCCCCGACACCCCGATCCCAAATCCCCCCCTTAATGTCCCTAAAGATTAACCCCCGACACCCCGATCCCAAATCCCCCCCTTAATGTCCCTGAAGATTACTCCCCCAAGACCCCGACCCAAATCCCCCCCTTAATGTCCCTAAAGATTACCCCCGACACCCCGATCCCAAATCCCCCCCTTAATGTCCCTGAAGATTACCCCCCCAAGACCCCGATCCCAAATCCCCCCTTAATGTCCCTGAAGATTACCCCCCAAGACCCCGATCGCAAATCCCCCCTTAATGTCCCTAAAGATTACCCCCCCGTACACCCCGATCCCAAATCCCCCCCTGAATGTCCCTAAAGATTACCCCCCGACACCCCGATCCCAAATCCCCCCTTAATGTCCCTAAAAATTACCCCCCCAAGACCCCGAGCCCAAATCCCCCCCTTAATGTTCCCTAAAGATTACCCCCCCGACACCCCGATCCCAAATCCCCGCCATTAATGTCCCTAAAAATTTCCCACCCCAAGACCCCGTCCCAAATCCCCCCCTTAATGTCCCTAAGATTACCCCCGCGACACCCCGATCCAAATCCCCCCCTAATGTCCCTGAAGATTACCCCCCCCGACCACCCCCTCCCCCCCCCCCGATCCCAAATCCCCCCCCCGTTAATGTCCCTGAAGATTACTCCCCCCAAGACCCCGATCCCAAATCCCCCTTAATGTCCCTGAAGATTACCCCCCCGACACCCCGATCCCAAATCCCCCCTTAATGTCCCTAAAGATTACCCCCCCAAGACCCCGATCCTAAATCCCCCCCTTAATGTCCCTGAAGATTACCCCCCCAAGACCCCGTCCAAATCCCCCCTTAATGTCCCTGAAGATTACCCCCCGACACCCCTATCCCAAATCCCCGCCATTAATGTCCCTAAAAATTTCACCCCCAGACACCCGTCCTAAATCCCCCCCTTAATGTCCCTGAAGATTACCCCCCCGACACCTCGATCCAAATCCCCCCCTTAATGTCCCTAAAGATTACCCCCCGACACCCCGATCCCAAATCCCCCCCTTAATGTCCCTAAGATTAACCCCCAGACCCCGATCCCAAATCCCCCCCTTAATGTCCCTGAAGATTACTCCCCCAAGACCCCGATCCCAAATCCCCCCTTAATGTCCCTAAAGATTAACCCCCAGACCCCGATCCCAAATCCCCCCCTTAATGTCCCTGAAGATTACCCCCCAAGACCCCGATCCCAAATCCCCCCTTAATGTCCCTAAGGATTACCCCCCAAGACCCCGATCCCAAATCCCCCCCTTAATGTCCCTGAAGATTACCCCCCCAAGACCCCGATCCCAAATCCCCCCTTAATGTCCCTAAAGATTAACCCCCCCAGACACCCGATCCCAAATCCCCCCCTTAATGTCCCTAAAGATTAACCCCCCAAGACCCCGATCCCAAATCCCCCCCTTAATGTTCCTGAAGATTACTCCCCCACAACCCCGATCCCAAATCCCCCATTAATGTCCCTAAAATTACCCCCCAAGACCCCGTCCAAATCCCCCCCTTAATGTCCCTAAAGATTACCCCCGTCAAGACACCCCGATCCCAAATCCCCCCCTTAATGTCCCTAAAGATTACCCCCCCGACACCCCGATCCCAAATCCCGCCCATTAATGTCCCTAAAATTACTCCCCCAACACCCGATCCCAAATCCCGCCGGCACTGAGTTGCCCAGAAATTTCTCCCCAACCCACCCAAACCCCGGATCCTAAACATTTCTCCCCCAAACCCCGATCTCAACCCCCATCCAGTACCCCAGCCCGCCCGTTAATGGCCCACCCTTATCTCCAACAACACCATACACCTATAAATCCCCACAAGCCTAACAATCACCAAGCCCGTGTATCCCCCCAAGGTCACCTGAACCGAGATGGTGACAGCCCAAACCACTGAGAGGGTGACGCCACCCTAAGGTGCTAAAGAATACGCCCAACACCACACCCACCCCTTCTTGATGTCCCAGAAATACTCTGACGTGACTCTCTCCACAAACCCCCTACATCCTGACATATTCTCTTCAGCCGAAATCCCCCTTAATGCAAAAAGCATAGTCCCTTCTCACCTTAATGTCGTAGATAACGGCAAAAAAATCTTATGTCCTCCTGTCCCAAATCCAAAGCCTCCGGTAATGGGTCCTGTCCCCCAAACACCATAACAAACTAACCCACGACTTAGTTCAAGGTGGAGATAACCCGACAAACCCATGATTCTTCAAATTCCCCCTTATATGTCTTTTAAAGATGTACCTCCTCACATGACCCTCATCCAAATCCCCCTTAATTCCTAGATACTCCCCCAAAGACCCCGATCCCAAATCCCCCCCTTAATGTCCCTAAAGATTACCCCCCCAAGACCCCGATCCCAAATCCCCCCCTTAATGTCCCTAAAGATTACCCCCTCAAGACCCCGATCCCAAATCCCCCCCTTTAATGTCCCTAAAGATTACCCCCCCGACACCCCGATCCCAAATCCCGCCATTAATGTCCCTAAAAATTTCACCCCCAACACCCAGATCCCAAATCCCGCCGGCACTGAGTTGCCAGAACATTTCTCCCCCAACACCCCGGATCTCAAACATTTCTCCCCCAACACCCCGGATCTCAACACCCCGTCCCACAGTCCCGCCGTTGATGGCCCAGCCCGTTTCTCCAACACACTATACATTAGATCCCCACGCTAACACCAAGCCCGTGATATCCCAGCCCAAGCGTCACCCTGAACCTGAGCCTGGTGACAGCCCAAACCACTGAGAGGGTGACGCAACCTGGGGCTGAAGGAATACTGCCCAACACCAACACCACCTTCTTGGTGGCCCAGAAATGACTCGTTTGACGTGACTTCTCCACAAGACTGTCAGCCTAACATCCTTGACATATTCTCTTCAGCGGAAACTTTAAAGCAAAAAGCATAGTCGTTCTCACCTTAGAGTTGACTAAGTGCAAAAAAATCTATGTCTCCTGTCCAAATCCAAAGCTCCGGTCATGGGTCTGTCACCACCAAACACCATAACAACTAAACCCACGATTAGTTCAAGGTGGAGCAATGACTAAACCCATGATTACTTCAAGATGTCTTACTTATTGTCTTTTAATGTCTTCTACTGACTTATCTAAATATTACAAATTACAATTATATTATTTTGCACCACAGTCCACAGTTCGCTCAGCCTTCCTCATTCCTCATTCAACACCTTCACCCCTGCCTCTCCTTTCTGACCTGACTCTTCTATCTAACAAACCTGTGCCACCTCACTACCCTACTCATACCTCATTATAATCTACGTAGGTATATCTCTCTCTCTCTCTCTCTCTCTCTCCTCTCTCTCTCTCTTCTCTCTCTCTCTCTCCTCTCCCCTCTCCTCTCTCTCTCTCTCTCTCTCCTCTCTCTCTCTCTCTCTCTCTCTCCTCTCTCTCTCTCTCTCTCTCTCTCTCTCTCTCTCCTCTCTCTCTCTCCTCTCTCTCTCCTCTCTTCCTCTTTCTCTCTCTCCTCCCTCTTCTCTCTGTCTCCTCTCTGTCCTCCTCTCTTCTCTTCACTTCGCTTCTTCTCTCCTGACGCCCTCATCTCTCCCTCTCCTCTCTCTCCCTCTCTCTCTCCTTCTCACTCTCTCCTGCTCTCTCTCTCTTCTTCTCTCTCCGTCTCTCCCCCTCCCTCCCTTCCATCACCTTTCCTTTTTCCCCGCTCTTTTCTGTGCCCAGATCTGACCTCCTTTTGCTCTTGGACGTTCGCTCTTTACTGACCTAAGAGACGCAAGACACTACCCACCCCTCTGAGTCCCCCCTGAGTCCTCCTTCGGCAGGCTTTTGAAGATGAACGACGTGTTGGTGTGATGGTCAAGGCGGGTCTTCCTCCTCTCCCTGCCTCCTTAACCCCGCCCTTATAACATGCCTGGTTCCCTCTGCCTCCCTCTACCTCCCTCGTCCCCTAAGCCTTGGGGTCTGACATTACCCCGCCCTATACTAACTGTCCTTGAGAAAGAGGAGTTGCAGCGTCATTTTTGTCCTGTGGGGTTTTTCTGTGGGAGTTTTGGTGGTGGTGCTAGTGGTAGTATGTCTCGTTGGTTTGTTGGTTCTTTATCATTATCATCATCATCATTACTACTTTTATTCACCATCAGAGGTCAGTTTCTCATCATGATTCTTGTATCATCGTTATTATCATCAGTTTTTACACTCTGGTCTATAATATTTAGCATCAGAGGTCAGTTTCTCGTTTGCTGATGATGATTTAGATGATTTAGATGATGATTTTAGATGAGTTTAGTTGTGGTGATGATGGTTTTGATAGTGGTGGTAGTGGTGGTGGTGGTGTTGATGGTGGTGATGGTGATGGTGGTGAGTGTTGATGGGAAATAAGAAGAATTTTTACGCCATTTGCGAGGTAATTAAAGTTGGATTGTGAGTGGTAAAGAGGCGGTGAGAGAGCGACGTATTCAAGCGAAAGGAGAAGGAAGAGGAAAGAAGAGGAAGAAAGGAGAAAGAGGAAGAAAGGAGAAAGAGGAAGAAGGGAGAGGGAAGTGAGAGGTAAGAAGAAGGAGTAGTAGTAGGAAGAGAAGGAGGATAGGTAGAATATAGATGTAAAATAACTCCAAACTAAGGCTAAACTATTTTCCACATCGTTTTAACTTTACAAATACCTTCACATAACATAGCATATATTATTTTGGCTGGCGTGACACATAACAACATCAATACAACGAAACCAAGGCAAAGAAAAATCGAGGAGTTATGAGTCGCCTCGTATTTCCTCACAAACTTACGTCCTTTTATTTGTTCTGGTGTGATATTAAATTTCTCGAGTGCGTTTTTTGGCTTAAGCTCTATTTTTATTGACGTTTTTATTCACTTTATGACTAAGACTTTTTAGACTCTATGACTTTATTTAGATTATTATTTATTCGCACCACTATGATCGCTGTGCTTCTTTTTTTGGCTTAAGATCTATTTTTATGTACTATTCACTAACCTATGACTATAACTTAAACGGCTCTATGACTTATTTAGATTATGATTTTATTCTCAACTATGATGATGATTGTGGTTTTTTTTGGCTTAAGCTCTATTCTAATCTATTTTTCACTCATACTATGACTTAAACTACTCTATGACATTATTTATACTATGCTCTATTCTCACAACTATGATTAAAAGATATAAGATTAGCAAAATTTTATAATGTAACTATAATTTACGGTTTTCTGTAAGGTTAATGTAAGTTTTTGTAAGATATGTAAATAACTTAACTAACTAACAAACTATGATAAAAAAAAAGGGACGTGGCGATAACAAGTCAGAGGCGTAACATTAATGACCTGATGACACTGATTTTCTTTTTCTCTTCCCTGAAAACTGTGTTTGTTTCTATCTCTCGGTATCGATGCCTTCACTAATTACCTGTCCGAACACCTGAGAGAGAGAGAGAGAGAGAGAGAGAGAGAGAGAGAGAGAGAGAGAGAGAGAGAGAGAGAGAGAGAGAGAGAAGAGAGAGAGAGAGAGAGAGAGGAGAGAGAGAGAGAGAGAGAGAGAGATAAGGTTGAAAAAGGAAAAAAACTGGCAAAAACGTGAAACATGAGAAAAAGAACAGAGATTGAGAGAGAGAGATTGAGAGAGAGAGAGAGAGAGAGAGAGAGAGAGAGAGAGAGAGAGAGAGAGAGAGAGAGAGAGAGAGAGAGAGAGAGAGAGAGAGAGAGAGAGAGAGAGAGAGAGAGAGAGAGAGAGAGAGAGAGCAAACATTCCCATTTCATACTAATTAGAATCGTGACTTCCATTGGTATGACAGCAACATTCACACCCACACAGATTTTTTTCTTTCCTTTCCATCCATACCCACACACACACCCACACCCATACCTACACCCACACCCACATCCACACCCACTTCCACGCCCACATCCACTACCTCCTCCCTCACCCACACCCACACAATCACACCCACACCCCACATCCACACCCACACACAAACACACCCACCCACACACAAACACACACCCACCCACCCACACCCACGCCAACACCCACACACACACAACCACACCCCACACCCACACCAACACACCCACCCACACAACCCACCCTTCCACCTCCTCCCTCTCACCCACATCCGCACCCACACACAACCACACCCACACACACACAGAACCCACCATTCCACCTCCTCCCCCTGACACATCCGTACCCGCTCTTTCCAATAATTCATTAAAATTTTATAAAACATTCGTCGATACCTCGCCTCGCCATTGCAAATATTGGCGATCTAATCCACCGCCCACCTATACTGGACGGGCCAAACTCTTTATTAAATTCCACTCCCATCGCCGCAATATGTATGAGGTTCCCGCATTAGCGCTTCCCGTGAGACCCTAATTCATAACCTCTGATGATTTTTGTTTATATGTTATGATATTCATTTAGTAGTGAGCGAGTCCGAGTTTTCATTTCACCTATTTTCGTTTATTTATTTGTTATTATTATTATTATTTTTTTTTTTTACTTGTTTTCATTTTCTTCTGTCTATGTGACAAAGAAATGTTGTGAGACCCTGATTCATAACCTCTGATGCTTTTAATGTTAATATTTTATGAATACTATTTTAGTAGGAAGAGAATTGGTGTGTTCGGTAGTCATGTGGCTTGATTTTGATTTCTCTTTCTTTCACTCGTCTTTTTTGCTCTTTTATGTAACAAGGAATATGTTTTTTGTGTTAAAGTAGATTTTTTTTACTGATTTGTCTCCTCTCTCTCTCTCATTTATCGTTTCGTTTCTGTTTAGTTTTATGCTTTTATCCATCTATTCAGTCATCTATCCACCCATCCACCCATCCCATACGTCTACTATAAGTGTATGCTTAGGTATGGTTCCTTGTCTCAGTCACTGGCTATTCGGTTAAGTCACCTAACTAGGACAGTAACATGAACAAAAGTAACACGATTATTAGCACGCATAGAAGAAGGAACTAAACTGACACCGAAGTAAAAACAGGCATTGAGAACATCTTAACCCCTTGAGACCCAGAACGTAATTTCCATTGTAATTTGGGTACCATAAGACGATTTTTAGTGACTATAAGCAATATTTTATAGCTATGACCTGTTTAGTATCCTTGTCCACTAACTAATTTGGTATATTCAGTGACTTTTCGTAATTTTATGGCTAACAACAGACAAGTTTTTATAGCAAAGGAAAGATCTGGGCGTGAAGGGGTTAACAATAACAATAGACTGAAAAAAACCTGTGTATAGTAGTTAGAAGAGAAGGAGGATATCTATGTAGAAAATAGATGTAAGATAACTCCCAATTCTTCTTACTGGCATACGTCTACTGTACTATGTTTTCTTAAGTATAGTTAACTAACACTGAGGTAAAAATAGCATAAACAAGAGAACATCCTTACAATAACAATACGAAAAGAAAAGCAATAACCACGTCGGGATAAGCACAGGTAATCCAAGAGCTTGAAAGAGTCGAGATGAGTTTTTTTTCTTTTCTGGCAGTGTGTAGGAAATATTGGAACAGCTCGAGGGATTTGCACCAACGAAGGGAGGAGGAGGAGGAGGAGGAGGAGGAGGAGGAGGAGGAGGGAGGAGGAGGAGGAGGAGGAGGAGGAAGGAAGGAGTGAGAAAGGTGAAGGGTTAAGGGAGGAGGAGGAGGAAGGAGGGAGAAGAAAGGCCCACAGCAATCGTGAGTGAATATATGGTTTGTCTCAAGGGGTTAAAAGGGAGAGAGAAGAGACGATGGAATGAGAAGGCTTAGAATGGTGGTTGACGGGAGAGAGAGAGAGAGAGAGGAGGAGAGAGAGAGAGAGAGAGAGAAAGAGGAGAGAGAGAGGGGAGAGAGAGAGAGAGAGATCTTGATTTAGAAGGATCAGGAGGGATTTGAGAGAGAAAGAAAATATGAAGGGAATGTTTTGTCATATCTCTCTCTGTCTCTCTCTCTCTCTCTCTCTCTCTCTCTCTCTCTCTCTCTCTCTCTCTCTCTCTCTCTCTCTCTCTCTCTCTCTCTCTCCTCTCTCTCTCTCTCTTTATCTATCCCGTTTTCTATAACCATTTCCAGGGACACTTACTAATACATCACATTGTTATTTTATTTTCTTTTTATCGCCGCGTCGACAAGTTATCGAGGAAAAGAAAAACAGTTTCGGCGGAGCTTAGGAAACATAAGCACCGCATCAATCTATCTGACCGGCCATCGGGATTTATAGCTTTGTCCACTCCTTGACTCTAACTGCCGGGGAGGGAACACGAAAATAGTTCAACATACAAAGAAAAACCATGTGAAAATTCACGAGACATTTCACCGCGTCTACATTGTGTCCAAAACAACCATTTTTTCCCCTTTCTTTTTTTCTTCAATATTTTTTCGTATTTTTTGAGGATACGAAGTTGGCAAGAAGAGCGACATTGATCCAGGATTCTCGTCAGGGTCTTTTTTTTATTGATTGATGCAAAGTGGAAGTATTATGAATAGTGGCATGGTGAAGGTGGATGTATTAACCTCAGTTAGCTATGGATGGTCTGTAGTCGTGTGTGTGTGTATATATGTATGTTAAGTTAGGCTCTATCATTTAAACGAGAGAGAGAGAGAGAGAGAGAGAGAGAGAGAGAGAAGGTCCTGCGCCGCCAGCCCTGAGGGTTGGTGAGGAGGCTGGCGGCCTGGATGAGGACCTGCAGGACTCCCGAGTCTGAGGCGCTTCCCCTCAAGAGCCGGGCCCTCGCCTGCCTCGAGGACTTCCTGGAGGAGAACTTATAGTCTCCCGCCGCTACCTCGCCGGCAGTGGCGGCGCCCTCAAACAGCTGAGGTGCAGCCCTCGCCCGGCGCCCCAGGGGGCCAGGGCCTCGTCGAGGTCGTGGGCCGCCGCGGTGAAGGAGGGCACGCCGATGTCGGTGGCTGAGGCAGAGCACGGCGGGCTCCACTTGCCCGTGCCCTTGCACGTGCCTGTACGGCGTGTGAAGAGGGCCGCCCCCTGCCAGGAGACTGAGGGCGAGGACGAGCTCGGGCAGTGTCTGCCGGGGCAAGAAAGCCCCGTCACGCCTGAGTGTGGGTGGACGGCAGCACTGCGCCAGGGGGAGGGGGGGCGGTGTTGGCCGCCTGGCGCCCGACAGGGAGAAAGGGGGAAGATGAGGAGGACGAGGAGGGGGAAGGAGAAGAGAACGAGGAGGGGGAAGAAGAGGAGGACGAGGAGAAGGAAGAAGAGGAGAAGGAGGAGGAGGAAGAAGAGGCTTATTGATAAATGGAGTTATCTTATAGGGCCCTCAAAGTTTAATGGGCAAAGTTTTGAGCTCTACACTACAAGTCATGCCATAATGCGCCGCGCGAGGAAGTGAAGTGCCGGGAGGAGGTGACGTGCTATTTCGAGGCCACCCTTCCAACACAATCTCGCGAGGCTGTAATATATAAAGGACGCACGTAGGTAGTGTAGTGTAGTATATAAAGGACAAGGACGTACTATATAGATGTTAGGAATATATATATATAAGTATTATAATATATATAAGTAGTGAAAGGACACGAGACGCCGCTGAGGGAAGACAGCAAGACAGTAAGGAGTCAAAAGAAGAGATATTTGAAGTCCACTGAGAAGTAGTCAGGGTTGTTAAGTGCTCTCTCTGTTTCTTGCTTTCGATCTATCTATTAAATAAGGGCAAAAAGAAGAGGTATTTTAAGTACAGTGATAAATAAAAAGGGTTGTTGCTGCTCTCTTGCTCTTCCTGTCTGTCTATCGATCTGTTTGTCTTCCTGTCTGTCTGTCTGTCTGTCAACCTGTCTATTTTTTCCTTGACTTATCTTTTTTTATACCTGCCTTTCTGTCTTTTTCATCTATATTTATTATTTTTCTTCTAGTCGTAAGTGCATGTCTCAAACCATCCATTGCTGACCGTCTATTTTGTACGTCTATCTATGCTTTCCATCTACTCTCTCTCTCTCTCTCTCTCTCTCTCTCTCTCTCTCTCTCTCTCTCTCTCTCTCTCTCTCTCTCTCTCTCTCTCTCTCTCTCTCTCTCTCTCTCTCTCTCTCTCTCTCTCTCTCTCTCTTACCACACCCCCTTTAACCTGGCCAGAGTGCCTAGTGCCTGCCGTGCCCCCCCCCCAACCCTCCCCCACACAGTGCCACATACCAGCTGGACAAGCCGGTATTCATCTTGGCGAGGCACTATAGTTCGCGTTATGGGGCGGCGAGGCTTCAATGTTCACTCCCACTGCCTCTACTTGGGTCCTGTGTTAGTATACTTCCTTTATAGTCACTGCAGATCTACTCAGGAACTTTGAAATGGTAAACAGATGGACTAACGAGGTATTAATAAAGCTGCCGCAAAGTACGTCGTCTGCTGTGTGAGTTATGTGGGTGAAGGGCGTAGGAGGAGGAGGAGGAGGAGGAGGAGGAGGAGGAGGAGGAGGAGGAGGAGGAGGAGGAGGGTGAAGAGGGATGATGTATACGAGTGACGAGACGAGGAGGAAAGAAGTGTAGAATTTGATATTAAGAAAACCAGACTAACACCTTCAAACTGCTCTTGAGGACGGTGCCAAGAGCTAGATTTTTACTGGCATAACGAAGAAAAGATTGCCTAGGAGATAGTTACTTATAAGGCTAAGGGAATAGAGGGAATAAGGCTATAAGGGCATCTCTTTTCCTTGGCCTTGGTTACATATATACCATAGAGAGATGAGGTTATGAGGTTATGAGTGACGTTAGGAATGGTTACGAGAACGTGGTGGGAACGTGGCATTAACTGAAGTATCGCTGCTTGGCATAGGAAATAGGATATTGTGATTAGGCAGGGCGGGAGGAAGGGACATGAGGAGGCGGAGGAAGAAGAGCGGATGAGGAGAGAGGAGAGAAGAGAGGAGCAAAACGGTAGCAGAAGAGAAGAAGGGAGAAGAGGAGGAGGAGGAAGAGCGGATGAGAAGAGAGGAGAGGAGCTAGCAAAAAGTGAAGCAGAAGGGAGGAAGGGAGAAGAGGAAGAAGAGTGGATGAGGAGAGAGAGAGAGAGCAAAAGGGGAAGCAGAGGGGAAGAAGGGAGAAGAAGAAGATGAAGAAGAGGAGCGAGGAACTAGAGTGTGTTAGGGAAGCAGAAGGGAGGAAGAGAGAATAGGAAGAGGAAGAAGAGTGGATGAGAGGAGAGGAGAGGAGCTAAAAGGGAAGCAGAAGTGACTCAGTAGGATGTCAGATTGTGTGTAGGAGGAGACAGATCCTTCCATTAGGTCCATTAGACGCCTATTCATGCACTAACTTAACCCTTAGCGACATGCACACTTCTTTTGACCTTCTATGCATTCATCTTTACCCTTGAGGAGTTGTAGGAGAAGGAGGAAGGGGAGGGAAAGGTGGTAGAAGGAGGAGGAGGAGGAGGAGGAGGAGGAGGAAGAGGAGGAGGAGGAGGAGGAGGAGGAGAGAGGAGAGTGGGAAAGATGGTAGAAGGAGGAGTTGGAGAAGGAGGAGGAAGGGGAGAGAGAGAAGGAAAGGAGGTGGTAGGAGCTGGGGAAAGAAGTTGAGGATATAAGGAGTGAGAGAAGTATAGTATAAGAAAGAGGTGTGGAAGAGAGAGCAAGAACAATGGGATGTGAAGGAGGGGGAGAGAAAGGGTCAAGTGCTGGGAGAAGAAGTGGAGAGAAAGAGATGGAGAGAAGACTGAATGAAGAGGGAAGGGGAAAAATGACATTGAGTGAGGTGAAGACTAGATTAATATAATGAGAGACAGAGAGAGAGAGAGAGAGAGAGAGAGAGAGAGAGAGAGAGAGAGAGAGAGAGAGAGAGAGAGAGAGAGAGAGAGAGAGAGAGAAGAGAGAGAGAGAGAGAGAGAGAGATGTATGGGCAAAAGAGGGTTAAATGACAATGATATAGGAGGTGGAGGAGGAGGAGGAGGAGGAGGAAGAAAGAGAGGGAGAAGAGAAGGAGAGTACTATTATTTTTACCATTATAATTGGTAATAATAGTAGTAAGGTAGAGGGGAAGAGGAGGAATGTGTGGGCTTTAATGAGGTGGAGGAGGAGGAGTCGAGTGCCGCGGTATACAACAGACCTGCACAGTGCCACGGTTGTCAGCGGCCCTTGGGAGTGACACGAGTTAATCTGCTCATGTTTCTTTAGAGTGCCATGGCCGACCCTCTGTGGCACCCCTCCCCTGATAATACCTGACGAGGCGGGGAACGAAGTGGCATATTTTTTCACATTTATACTAGTTTTCCCTGTTAAGCTCCTGGTGCAAAACGCGAAAGAAAATGGATGTTGAAGCGGCTTGGCACTCGAGAGCCTCCGGTGCAGAAAACGAAGCTGGGAGAAAATGGCCGAAGACATCTGAAAGAACGTCCTTGAGAGTAGTGTTGGGCCACTTGAGATAAGGCTGGGCATGTGTCTTATTTTTGTATTCGTTTGCAATGTTAAGAGTTTAGTCATGTGGGGAGGTGTGTGAATGGGGTAAGTATCGTCTCGTTTGGGTTATAATATTACGAGGAACGAGCTTGGAGGAAGGAAGGAAGGGGAGGAAGGAAGGAAGGGAAGGGAGGAAGGGAAGGGAAAGGGAAGGGAGGGAAGGGAAGGGAAGGAAGGAAGGAAGGAAGGAAATGAGGGAGGAAGGAATGAAGGAAGGAGCTAGCTAGGAGGAAGGAATGGAAGGAAGGAAGGAGGGAAGAAAGAAAGAATGGAGCTAGCTGGGAGGAAGGAAGGAAGGAAGGAAGGAAGGAAGGAAGGAAGGAAGAAAGAAAGAAAGAAAGGAAGGAAGGAAGACAATGTTTAGCCAGCCGTATGCAATGTCGTCGTGAATAAAATGTCATGGCGGTTGTGTTTGCGTAGCGTTATCCATGTTTACGATTTAGGATTCAACGAAAGACGAATATTCTCCTACATTTTCCGAAGTCATGACCTCGAAGCATCTGCCTCACGCATGCTCCTTTGCCCTTTGTCCCTTTGCCCTTTGCCTCATAGTGATTCTCTAAAAATAACCACGAGAACAATTCCTTATCTATATGCTTCCCACAGTTTTATGGGTTTATAATTCTGATTATAATTACACGAAAGAAAATGAGGTCAAAGTATTCTCATTTGGGGCTCAGTTGGTGGGTCGAAAAGGTCCGGAAAGGGAAAAATGGGCGTGGCTTAGGGATCGAAAAGGGTCGGAAAGGGAAAAATGGGCGTGGTTTAGGGGTCGAAAAGGATCGGATAAGGAAAAATGGGCGTGGTTTAGGGGTCGAAAAGGGTCGGAAAGGGAAAAATGGGCGTGGTTTAGGGGTTGGTATTCGTAGTTTGGGGGTTGGTATTCGTGGTTTAGGGGTTTGTATTCGTGGTTTTGGGGTTTGTATTCGTGGTTTTGAGGTTGGTATTCGTGGTTTAGGGGTTTGTATTCGTGGTTTAGGGGTTGGTATTCGTGGTTTAGGGGTTGGTATTCGTGGTTTAGGGGTTGGTATTCGTGGTTTAGGGGTTGGTATTCGTGGTTTAGGGGTTTGTATTCGTGGTTTAGGGGTTCGTATTCGTGGTTTAGGGGTTTGTATTCGTGGTTTAGGGGTTTGTATTCGTGGTTTAGGGGTTGGTATTCGTGGTTTAGGGGTTGGTATTCGTGGTTTAGGGGTTGGTATTCGTGGTTTAGGGGTTTGTATTCGTGGTTTAGGGGTTGGTATTCGTGGTTTAGGGGTTTGTATTCGTGGTTTAGGGGTTGGTATTCGTGGTTTAGGGGTTGGTATTCGTGGTTTTGGGGTTGGTATGCGTGGTTTAGGGGTTGGTATTCGTGGTTTTGGGGTTTGTATTCGTAATTTAGGGGTTGGTATGTGTAATTTAGGGGTTTGTGTAGCTGGGGTTGTGTGTTCATGACTGGGGTTTGTCTGTCAGGCTACTACACATAAAGTAAACGTTCGGAAAGCTATGATGAGGCTCACACACTTATTATTCTATTCATGGAGCAGCCCGCACGTGAGGCAGGTCAGGAATGCATTATATTTATACTTTTCTGCATTCTTTTGTGCCATGATTTCACACACTCACTCTGCAGGAAAGTCAGGAATAGTCACTTTTTATTAGTTTATTTTTTATCTACCCTATGAAGTCATATGACACATGTTTCTACAATGCTCTGTAGAGATGGGTCAAGGAGCTAAGATGCAGCTTGGAAGGAACAAGGATGCGAAGGAGAGGGGAAGGAAGGTATAGGAGAGCTGGGAGGAAGGAAGGAAGGGGAGGAAGGAAGGAAGGGGAGGAAGGAAGGAAGGGAAGGGTTCAAGAATGCTATAAGATACTGAGTCACTCTTTGAAGTGTTCACAGTGTGTTTAGAGCTTTTTAGACTGTAGCCTCTATTCTATCCGTCTGTTTGTGTCATTTTCTGCCTGTCTAACTGTCTATTTTGCCAGTCTGTTTGTGTCACTGTCTGCCTGCGAGTATAGTATCCTTGGGTGGGTTGTGGAAGGCGATACACTGTCCCTCTACCACATGATTCCTATAAAAACCTACCTTGTCTTGTATTCAGAGTGAGAACTGCCTATTTCTCGACACCTTAAGCAAAGTTCAAAGTCCAAAGCATAAGGTCCAATATTTTTTCTTCTTTTTTTTCTTTCATGGTTATTTAAGGCTGGAAATAAAAGGGTCCGTTTCTTGGTCTTCAGCTTCGTAAGTATCGTGAAACAGTCTTCTAACACACTTTTCTGAGCTACCTTGTTTTTTTTGTATTTAGTATGAGAACGTTTTCTGTCTCGGCATCTTAAAGCAAAGTCAACATAAGGAGTCCATAATGTCAATGCTGGAAATATAAGAACATAAGAAGAACATAAGAAAGTAAGGAAGCTACAAGAGGCCGTGAGACCTACATGAGGTAGTTCCTGTTATCTAACTCTACCTATATCCACCTCTCTTCCCCATCCATGAATTTATCCAGACTCCTTTTAAAGACCCCAATAGATTCCGCATTGACCACCTGACGACTTAGTTCATTTCAATCATTCACCACCCTATTTGTGAACCAGTTTCTCTCAATTTCCTTTTTAAATCCACGCTTTTCCAGCTTGAATCCGTTACTTCTCGTTCTACCCTGCTTACTAACCTTAAGAACTTTTCCTACATTGCCTCCTATATTGTATCCCTTTATCCACTTAAAAAATATAAGGGTCTGTTCTTTGCTATTCTGGTTCGTATTCAGAATGAGAACGGCCTCTGTTCGCTATCTTAAGGCACAGTCAACATAAGATCCAATATTTCACATAATTTTCTTTAATGCTTACTCAATGCTGGAAATAAAAAGTCTTTCTTGGTATTCTGGTTTGTAAGTATCCTGAAGCAGTCTTCTAGTACACTTTTCTTAGCTAACTTGTTTTTATATTAAGATTGAGAACTGCCTCTGTCTCGCTAGCCAAGTTAACAAAGATCCAATATTTTCCATAACTTTCTTTCACGCTTACTCAATGGTGAAAATAAAAGGTCTTACTTGGTATTCTGGTTCGTAAGTATCCTGAAGCAGCGTCATTCAAGTCAAGGCAAGCAAGTTATGTGACGCGTCGCAAGGTGTTCACGCGGCCTTGTCACGCCCAATGACGTGCTTCAGGAATATGGACTAGCGCGCTGCAGGACAGACGAGTGCCTCCCATCACTCAGCCGCTGTTTTATGCCCTAGTCATCAAAATAAATTACATCAGAGTCATTGTAGTACACGAAAGTAAAGGAAAATGCTCTAAAAACGAGACAAAGACGTGGTTTAAGAGAAATATGCATAGAAGAAAACAAAATAAATTACATCTGAGTCCCTATAATTTCTAAAGTAAAGGAAATTGCTCTAATCTAAAAACGATAATTTTTTTTGTTTAAGAGATGTGTGCATAGAGGTAATGTAGTTTTATATCACTCTTAAAGTTTAGATTCTTTTGGTAATATTTGACGAGTGCTTCAGCCTCAGTTTTATACGCTAGTCATAAACATAAAGTAGGCCAGAGTCATTTTAATTCACGAAAGTAAATGCTTCAAACACGAAAAAGAAAATGGCTTAATTAATGAGAAATATGCATAGAGGAAATCTAAATAAATTACATCAGAGTCATTGTAATTTCTGAAGTAAAGGAAAATGCTCTAAAAACGAGAAAAAAATGAGTTTAACCCCTTGAGGCCCAGAACGTAATTTCCATTGTAATTTGGATACCATTAAACGTTTTTTAAGTGAATATAACCAATGTTGTATATATATGACCTGTTTAATACCCTTATCCACTAGTTCATTTGGTATATTCAGTGACTTTTCGTAATTTTAT
>JACEEZ010024548.1:170000-187500 GCA_016584305.1 Chionoecetes opilio
CTCTTTCTTGATGATAGTATACATATATTCTCATTTTCCTGGATTACATGATATGACAAATAGGATAATGCTCAGTTTTTTCTCTCTCATCTTTATCTTTCTTATTTTAATAGAAACAATATTATATGTCACCTCGTATTTCTTGCCTGAATATTTTAAGTTTCTATGTTGTGTTACTTTCTTTCTCCTCTCTCTCTCTCTTGGCCTTCCCTCCATCCCTCCATCCCCATCCCTCTATCCCTCCTCCTCCTCATCTCATCCATCTCAATCCCTCATTCCCCAGCTTCTCTTGCCATCTCTCCTCCTCTCCTCTCTCTCGTCATCTCCATCAGTTCAAATCCTCATTCCTGCATCTCTCTCTCTCTCTCTCTCTCTCTCTCTCTCTCTCTCTCTCTCTCTCTCTCTCTCTCTCTCTCTCTCTCTCTCTCTCTTCCTTCTCTCTCTCTCTCTCTCTCTCTCTCTCTCTCTCTCTCTCTCTCTCTCTCTCTCCCTCCCATACCAAAACCTCACCAACGCAGGAATTTTTTCGCCGCCGCCTGTCGCCACCTGTCGCCGCCTGTCGCGCTTAATATTTATCAGTGCGCGCCGCCGCGAATATTGGCTCCTGGACAAGACGCCAAGCCGTGAAGCAGGGGTTCGCGGGGCCGCGCTGCCGCACCCGTGACGTCACCACCAGCCGCAACCACGGATTCTTCTGCTCTTTTTGCTGTTCTAATCTTTTTTTGTTTTACATGTTTTTTTTTTTAACTCCACGAAGGGATTTTTGTGCTTTTTTTTTTCCTGCATAGTTTTTATAATTTTGCTTCTAATCTTTTCTTTTTGCCTGACCTTTGTGTAAGTGTGTGGGTGTGTTTTAGTGCCTTCATTCCCTCCATATTTTTTCTTATTTATTTGCTAACCATTTCTGCTTTTTTTTTTTTTACCCTTGTGTGAATGTGTGTGGTTTTATTGTCTTGATTTCCTTCACATTTTCGTGTTATTAATAGGATATAACTTGCTAAGAGCTTTATTATGTCTGGGTTTTTTCATAATTACTCGCCTATAAAAACTCGCCTTACTCGCCTATAAAAACTCGCCTTATTCGCTTATAAAAACTCGCCTTACTCGCCTATAAAAACTCGCCTTACTCGCCTATAAAAACTCGCCTTACTCGCCTATAAAAACTCGCCTTACTAGCCTATAAAAACTCGCCTTACTCGCCTATAAAAACTCGCCTTACTCGCCTATAAAAACTCGCCTTACTCGCCTATAAAAACTCGCCTTACTCGCCTATAAAAACTCGCCTTACTCGCCTATAAAAACTCGCCTTACTCGCCTATAAAAACTCGCCTTACTCGCCCTATATCTAGTTTTTATTTTTGGACTCAACAATTTTGCACACAGATTTATTTTTTGAAGTCGTAACTCCTGTGTCGTCCTTAAGTTTTAACGACTGCTATGGAGTTTTTCTTTTCTAACTTCTTGTAACTTTTTTTTTCTCCCAATTTGTCATCTTCAGTACGCCATCTCGCGTTTATTTTTTTCATCTCTGAATTGAAGTTTTTCTTTAACTAAAAAAAATTCAGACTAGAACTTTGATTAATCTTGCAGGGATAATTTTTCTTTTCAACATTACGCTATCAACTTTTATTTATGTATTTATTTATTATTTTCATTTTTATTTATTTATTTTTTCGTCCCTATGAATCAGACGCCACCCGCCGACCTTAACTTTTAGAGCTTAGTGATGACGTCATCTTCACGACAGCCAATCACTGATCTTGTTACCTCTGACGTCATAAGTCCCTTCTCCAATCACGAGCTTGATGTGAATATTCATGCTACTGTTATTAATAGTGCCCCTATTACTACTACTACTACTACTACTGCTACTACTACTACCTTCCACACCATCATCATTACTACTACTACTACTACTACTACTACTACTACTACCACCACCACCACCTCCCACACCACCATCATTACTATTACTACTACTACTACTACTACTATTACTACTACTACTGCTACTTCTACTGCCACTACTACTTTACTAATACTAACACTAATACTTCAGCAGCAATATGTGTTTCTCCATCATGACATTCTCAGAATCTAACATTAACTATACAAGACTGAAAGACCTTACAATTCTAACCCACCAGATTGCTCTTCCCTGCGCCAGATATCCATACAGAGGCCCGTAGTCTTTTTCTAAGCTTGTATATCATAAGGAAACACAATGAATATATAGGTTAGGCGACTGTTAGGATTTTTTTGTGTGTATTTCTGAATAGTCGTTCTCGGCACCGCTGGAAAGGTCATCAATTGTCTGTGTTCTTTTCTCTTCCCTTTTTGGTAGAATTTTTGAACTATATCCGATTTTTCTTTCATATGTGAGTCAGATTCGTGACGGCATAAATCATGAAAGAGAGAGAGAGAAGAGAGAGAGAGAGAGAGAGAGAGAGAGAAAGAGAGAGAGAGAGAGAGAGAGAGAGAGAGAGAGAGAGTATTCTAGGCCCCCCTAAGAAATAATAGATGGGGAAATATATTTTCTTTGGTCACTGCTCATGAACAAAAAAGAAGTGGGTCAAGAGAGAGAGAGAGAGAGAGAGAGAGAGAGAGAGAGAGAGAGAGAGAGAGAGAGAGAGAGAGAGAGAGAGAGAGAGAGAGAGAGAGAATGGGCCCAGGTTGAATCATTTGTTTTGATAATGTCGTTTGAAATGGATTGAAACGTTTAGACTCTCTTGATATTGACGGGACAGAAGGAGAAGGCTTGCGTTTATGTGTGTCTGAGAGAGAGAGAGAGAGAGAGAGAGAGAGAGAGAGAGAGAGAGAGAGAGAGAGAGAGAGAGAGAGAGAGAGAATACTGAGAAGAAATAGATGAAGTCCAAATAACGAAGTACACCCTTAAATTCAACACGTCTTCCGTTTTCATTTGTTCTGCGTCCAATACTGTCAAGCTGATGGTCCTCCAAGTCTTTTTATTCCTACCATCACTCTACTCTCATATGCCCTGAATCCTGTTTTCTTTAGAGCTCGAGTGTTTTTTCTCGTCGTAGCGTTGCTGTTATTGAATTTATTTATTGGATGTGGTTGGAGTTAGCATGACAAAAGCGTTGAAAGAGTCTTGTTTTTTAGATTTTTACAATGACACCGTTTGGATATGTTTTGTGCCATGAAATCTTGGATGTTTTTCTTGATTCAGTGTAGTGTATGTCTGTTTGAATGTTCAATATGTGTTGTTTTAGTTTATAAACTGTCTCTATCAAATGTATGTCTCTAAAAACAACAATTTCTGGCTTCGTTTGTTCTGGCCCCATTGACAATACATTCAAAGTTTCCATCTTGTATATAATCTTGATTCAGTGTAGTAGTGTATGTCTGTTTGAATTTTCTGTATGTGTTGTTTAGTTGATCAATTGTATCTTATTCATTGATGTCTTTTAAAACAATAATTTCTGGCTTCGTCTGTTCATGCCCCATTTACAATACATTCAAAGTTTCCATCTTGTATATAATCTTGATTCAGTGTAGTAGTGTATGTCTGTTTGAATTTTCTGTATGTGTTGGTTGAGTTGAGTCAATTTGTAGCGGTATTTCTTGATGTCTTTTAAAACAATAATTTCTTGCTTCGTCTGTTCTAGTTCACTTTACAACACATTCAATATTTCCCTGTAGTATTCCATTTTCCCCCTTTTTTCCCGCCTTTTTCCCACCTGCATTTTCTTTTGTTGTCTTTATGTGTGCTTCGCTGGCTGGTCGATCTATATTTACCCTTCTGCCTGCCTGCTTTACTGTTTACTTTTATATGTCACGTTTCCTATTAGCCGTTGCATTACCTTTCTGCTTATCTTTACCTCTCATCTTCCCCTTCTATCAATTCATATACGTTTATTTGTCGTACCCTTCATGCTGCCCTTCTATTCTCTCCCTCCCCCTTGTATTAACAGTATTTAAAAGAAAGACCCTTGAAGTATTGCAATAACAGAAATAGTAAGACGTAACTATTCAACATATTCCAATCTGTGTCTGTTTGCTTAAAGAAGGAAGGGTGGTAAACAGGGGAGGAGAAGAGGAGTTATGGGAAAGAGAGGGAAATGAGGCAGGGAAACAGAAATACAGAAAGGTACATTTTAACCCCTTCACGCCCAGATCTTTCCTTTGCTAAAAAAAATCGTATGTTGTCAAGCCATAAAATTACGAAAAGTCACGGAATATACCAAATTTGTTAGTCGACAAGGATACTAAACAGGTCATAGCTATAAAATATTGCTTATAGTCACTAAAACTCGTCTTATGGCACCCAAATTCAATGGAAATTACGTTCTGGGCCTCAAGGGGTTAACATACATTATCCTTGTTAATTTTCATCGAGGTTGTACTCAGTGTACTGCTATGTGGCTTGCCTGAGTAAAATAGTTTCTGGGTAATGTAGTTCTTGGATAAAGTAGTTTCTGGTAAAGTGGTTCCTGGATTAAGTAGTTTCTAGGTAAAGTAGTTTCTGGGTAAAGTAGTTCCTAGGTAAAGTAGTTCCTGGATAAAGTAGTTATTGGAGAAAATAGTTTCTGGATAAAGTAGTGTTCGTGGCTCTAAGTAAATAGCAGAATAATACGATCTTAATGGTTCACTTAAATGGCAGTGGTAATGGAAGACACACACATACGAGTACTACCTCTTAACACTTCCTTCCTTTAAACCTTCCCTTGTACCTTTAATTAAACCTCCTCTGCCTTACCGCCTAATGGAATCCAAGGCAGTGTGATGCGCCGCCGCCCCTAAGCCATTGCGTCCCTCTGAGCCCCTCCCGGTAACTGTTACCGGGAGATCCATTTCCGCCCTTACGACAGATTTACGGCCTGTTGTCGTAATGTCCTGGACCCCGAGGCAGGGCAGAGCGCGGCTGACCTGACTTAGAGAACATATGAGTAGGATTGTCATCACCATTACCACCACCACCACCATCACTACCACCACCACCATCACTACCACCACTACCACCACCATCACCACTACCTTTACTAATAGTGCTGTTTTTTTTTTCTTTCTTTTTGTTACGTTGTAGCCTATAGCGCCTGTAGGCTTATGGAGAGTCTTGATGTTGGTCGATCTCGCCCGTTGATGGCGCAGGCTGGATTTTTATCGTGACACCTGTGGTCTAAGGTGAAGATCCCGTTTTCTGTAATGTTCGGATCTTCAGTTTAGGCTCATGCAGCCCCTAGAGTTCACCGTCACACTCGCAATTGGAAGACAGGTATATAGATGCATGTGGGCTGCTTCGGCCACTCGACGATGGATTTGACAGTTGCTCCTTGGTGAGACTTGAACTCGGGACCTGCTGCACCCCTACCAGGCTCTTGAAAGAGTTGCTCCCGGCAGGATTCGAACTCGGGACATTGATTTCAGCACTCCAAGACGCTAACCACTCGGCCACCGCTTTCTGCTACTACTGCTGTTGCTAATACTACAACAACAACAACTACTACTACTACTACTACTACTACTATTACTACTGAGTGTATAAATGTATCGTTTTCTTCCTACTTTTCAAGGGATCGCCACAACTAATTTCAGGAGGATTTTTCAGCCTCTTTGGTAACCATTGCATCGCCTCGTCCACGCCTCAAGCTGTCCTAATAAAGCTCTTCATTCCTTTCCCCCCCCTCTCTCTCTCTCTCTCTCTCTCTCTCTCTCTCTCTCTCTCTCTCTCTCTCTCTCTCTCTCTCTCTCTCTCTCTCTCTCTCTCTCTCTCTCTCTCTCTCTCTCTCTCTCTCTCTCTCTCTCTCTCTCTCTCATCGATCTTATGATAAACTAAAACAGAAAGGGAATTATAAAAGGCAGGTTTTTTTCCCTGTCGTCTTTATCCGGAACGTATGTTATTAGGTGAGTTTGTGTCTTGCCTGAGATGCTAAAATTAGATCTTGGGTCTTTTATTGATAATTATTAAACTATGCAGGACCTATAACTCTTGGCAAATATATCGACAATAGATTAAACTAACTACAAAAGGGCACTAGTGAACGAATAGGGTTAATATCTTTTATTAAGCTTCATTCGGTGTGTCGGTTTTTTAAAATTTTATTTAGGTGTTTTATAAATATGAAAAAAGATGAAAGATATTTAAAAAAGCTTACGTCACTAAATTTGAAGGCTTTTAACAAGGGCCTATATTCTCCCTCCCTCATTCTCGTCTCCCTTCTCTCCTTTTCCTCCCTCATTCTCCCCCTTCTCTCCCTTTCCTCCCACATTCTCTTCTGCTTTCTCTCCCTTTCCTACCTCATTCTCGTCTCCTTTCTCTCCCTCCTCCCTCATTCTCTTCTCCTTTCTCTTCTTTTCTTTCCTCATTCTCGTCTCCTAAGTTTCTCTCTCTCCCTCCCTCCCCTTCCCTCTCCCATCCAATTTACAAGTTCACTTCTACCGGGAACTAATCAGGGTGACCTCAGGTAGTCTAACACGCCTCACTTGTCACACACACCTTCGACTAATTATTTTAGAGGAGGAAGGGAGTATGAAAGACGCGAGCTGTCTCCTCTCTAAAGCTTGAGTCCGGGGTTGATATTGATAGAAAAAGATATATTGTTTATTTTTCTTCATACTTCATACCTACTTTCTTCATACATTTCCTCATTTTTTTCTTGCATACATACTTAGTAGGAGTATATTAAGACAGTATGGTTACTTTTTGGAAAGTGGGAGTTTTCGGGGGGGTGAGGGGGTATTATTGATTTCGGGGAAGGTGAGAATCACCTACGACAATTGGGTTACTTTTTGGAAAGTGGGGGTTTTCGGGGGGGTGAGGGGGTATTATTGATGTGGGGGGGTGTGAGGGGGTATTATTGATTTCGGGGGGGTGAGAATCACCTATGCCAGGTTGGTTAAAAATGGAAGTGGTGATTGTGGTGGAGAGGAAGCAGCTGTAGAGGATATTGGGAGAGAGAGAGAGAGAGAGAGAGAGAGAGAGAGAGAGAGAGGAGAGAGAGAGAGAGAGAGAGAGAGAGAGAGAGAGAGAGAGAGAGAGAGAGAGAGAGAATTATTTCTAAGTCTATTTATCTTTTTTACATTTTTTTCCCTTCGTTTTTTTTATTTTTTTTCCAAATTTTTAGAAGAAAACGAGGAATTAGTTTGGCGGGTAGTGATGGTGGTGGTGAGGATATAGGGTTGCCAACCAGGTGACTTTTTGGGTAAATTTGGGTCATGAGGGCTTGATGGTGGGGTGTGTGTGTGTGTGTGTGTGTGTGTGTGTGTGTGTGTGTGTGTGTGAGAGCCAAATTGGTTACTTTTCTGAGCCAGGGGGTCTGTCATCATGGGTGAGAGAGAGAGAGAGAGAGAGAGAGAGAGAGAGAGAGAAGAGAGAGAGAGGAGAGAGAGAGAGAGAGAGAGAGAGAGAACTCCGGTGTTTGATGGAGAGAGAGAGAGCGAGCATGAAGTAGGTCAGGTACTCCGGTGTTTGATGGAGAGAAAGCGAGCGAGCAGGAAGTAGGTATTGATTATTTTGCCTGTAGGAAGCAACTGTAGAGGATATAGGGGTGAGCGAGAGAGATGTTTTTATTCCTTTGTCTTTCCTTATCTTCCGTTTTTTCTTAGCATGACCTTAAGATGATGGAAACGGAGAAAAAAATGGTTACTTATCGGTTTTTTTTTATTCCCTTAACTATTTTTTTTCTGCCCTTTATAATTCCTCTCTTTATCTCATTATTCCTCTTCATATTTCCTAATTCCTGCCCTTTTTTTCCTCATTATTCCTCTTCCTATTTCCTAATTCCTGCCCTTTTTCCTCATTATTTCTCTGTTTATCTCCTTATTCCTCTCTTTATTCCTCTCTAATCTCCTTTTTCCTCCTTATTTCTCTCTTTATCTCATGATTCCTCCCCATCACCTAATTCCGGCCCTTTTTCCTCCTTATTTCTCTTTATTCCTCTGCCTATCTCCTCTTCCTATCTCCTTATTCCTCTCTTTACCTCTTTATTCCTCTCTTTATCACATTATTCTTCCTCCCTTTCCTCCTTTATGATGTCGGAAAAAAAAAATTATTACGGTTCTTACATTTTCGTGTTTTACGTCAAAATTTTGGCGTGCAGAAAATTCCACCCAAGAAAATTCCACCAACGAAAATTCCACCCAGAAAATTCATCCTAAGAAAATTTCACCCATGTAAATTTCCACCCAAGAAAGTTCCAAAACCCACAAATGATAAATGGTAATAATGCATACAACATTTTTTAAAAACTTTCATTTTATTGCTTTACTTCCAGACCACCAAAATGGTCCCAGGGTTAAAAACCAGGTTAAAAACGAGGTTTAAAAATTAAGGCAGACATAAACAACTTTTTCATTGTATTTTATTTAAAGCTTAGTTTAATGAAGATTATGTGCAACGCCTTTCAGAAACTCCATGATGTCTCCACGATAGTTCTCCACGAGGGTTTTCAGTTTTTTGTTTATAGTCTTGTATTTTTTTCGTTTTTAACTCCTCTCCTCTTCGGACGTGCAATAATTTTGTTTGTGTGAGGGCTTCTTCTTGTAGTGCATCACAAAGCTTCCACAAATTCGGGTGCCTACTTGTTATAGACGCTCTTAGTGCACTGTGAAAACCTTCTACAGCATTATTAGTTCTAGGTTGGTCATTCAGAATACGCTCTCGTACGTTCCACACTTCAATTGGGAAAAGAGGTTCTACTCTTCTTCGTCGTTCGCCCCTTCCCCGTTGAATACCAATGTAGGCGCCTTCAAAGTATGTCATGAATTCAGCTGGTATAACTTCATCATCAGACAGAAGCTCGAATGCATCAACAACGTCCTCGAGCGGTAGAAATGCCAAGCCACTAAAGCATTTTATTTTAAGAGCAAAAGAAGGATCGTTGTTGTACTGCTCTTTTTTACCAATTTGACATATCTTCCGCCAACAGGATTGACCAAAATGAAACAAACAACCAGAAACTACAGCACTGTGAAAAACCGTTGTGAAAGCAGTGTGTATCTATCTCAAAATCCATGATGCACTGAACTGGTCGACTATTTGGACGTAAGTTAAAAATAGCCGAAAAAAGTCTTCGATAGGTAGCTTCTTTTTTATTAGAAAGCAAAGCAAACACACGTGGGAAACATGAATCATTAATGATAGCATGAACCGTAAAAAACTGGGTCCAAAGGTTTGGTGCTGCTTTGAATGTTCCATCACAAGCCCATGAGTTACTTGTTGCTAATTCATCCAAGCCAGAATCTGTTGCAAATATTAGTATTCGATGCACGTCATCAATGCCACTATCAAACGCCAAGAAACTGGAACCATCAGCAAGATATTTAAATGAATCAGGGATTTCATATCCAGTGCGACATGCTGGAAGTGCAGGATATCCTAAAGCAGTCCGTCGCCAGTTTTGAAGAGTCCTAGAAAGCGTGTTAATATTTTGCAGTTGCGATCTAGCTTCTTCCTGAAGGGGGGTTGTGTAGCACCTGCTATTAATTCTCTTGTTGATGTTGCACAACCCGCATACACTGCATCGCGCATCGAATTTACTGCAATCCGTGCTTCTACTTTACCACATGAAGCCGGATGAGTATGACTTCCTGAACGAAACACTGAGACGGGCTCGTCACAGTTGTAGGGCGTGTGAATACGGGCCTTGCAGCCTGTATAAAATAGTTCACATCTCCAGTAAGTTTTTGTTTTGGTGGGATTGTCTTGATGCTTCTCATAGACGTAGTTTTCTTCATCACACAGTTTTCTTTTTCCTTTTTCACTTTTAATAAATGTCAGTGCCATGGTATAGGGTATAAATGGGCACGTTTTAATGTAATGGAGAGTAGGGAGAAACTGAAGTAGTAGCCTACTATACCTTCAGAGGAAGCTTCTGCTTCGAAGCTTTGAATGTCATACTCACAAGCGTTTATAGTTGCCTGTACTAATTTCACAATCCAAAGCTTCGGTACACCTAAAAGAGCGCACGCACGCACGCACGCACACTTACACACACGCACACACACTAGGGGAGTGTGTGTGTGTGTTTAGGGGAGGCGTGGCCGAGTGGTTAAGAGCTCTGGGTTCTGTGCTAGGAGACCCTGTTTCGATCCCAGCTCGCTCCCACTAAGGCCTCGCTGGTGACTTAAAAGCACCCTCATGTCTGCTCGTGTACTGTGCACCTAGTAATGGCCTTGTGCCTGTGGAGACAGTGAGCTTACATGGCCTGCCTGTTAAAATATAAAAATGGGTATGTGTCACTATAAGCAATTACTCCGCTCACTGACAGGCTGCGACCCACAGATATCGGAGGTACATATAGCCTACGAGCAATAAAGGGGATAACATAAAAAAATAAAAAAATAAAAAAAATAAAAAAACACACAGAAGCAAGTACACCTTCTATACTAATTTCACGCATTGTGGGTGGAACTTTCTTGGGTGAAAATTTACATGGGTGAAATTTTCTTGGGTGGAATTTTCGTTGGTGGAATTTTCTTGGGTGGAATTTTCATGGAACCAAAATTTTACCGAATACATATATAAAAAATCCCTCTGTACATCGCTTACTTAAATCGCCCAATACTTAGAAAATATAAGTGTCACGTCGTACTTACTTACTTACAAAACCGAATATCCTATCACACTTACGAAAACACTTATTCCTCAGTCACTATAAAATTGTCGATAATTCACCCATTCTACGCATACATATATATAAAATTTCACTTCATAGCCTGCCTATGTATAAAATTGTCGTAAATTAACTCATTCTACGCATACTTATATATAAATTCACTTAATAGCTGGCATACTTATAAAATTGTCGATAATTCAACCATTCTACGCATACTTAGATATAAATTCTCACTTATTTGCTTTCATACTTATAAAATTATCCTTACTTCACCCATTCTACGCATACTTATAAATAAATTGCACTTCATAGCTTTCATACTTATAAAATTGTCGTAAATTAACTCATTTAAACGCCATACTTATATATAAATTCTTACTAATATCTATCACTTTTAAAAATTCTCGAAAAAATTAACTCAATTTTAAGCATACTTAAGATATAAATTTCACTTCATAGCTGGCATACTTATAAAATTGTCGTAAATTAACTCATTCTACGCATACTTAGATATAAATTTCACTTCATAGCTGGCATACTTATAAAATTGTCGATAATTCATACCAATTCTATGCATACTTAAATATAAATTTCACTTCATAGCTGGCATACTTATAAAATTGTCGTTAATTTCATACCCATTCTTTCTTATAGTATTAGGCGATTTAAGTAAGCGATGTACAGAGGGATTTTTTATATATATATTCGGTAAAATTTTGACGTAAAACACGAAAATGTAGGAACCGTAATATTTTTTTTTTCCCGACATCATAAAGGAGGAAAGGGAGGAAGAATAATGTGATAAAGAGAGGAATAAAGAGGTAAAGAGAGGAAGAGGAGATAGGAAGAGGAGATAGGAAGAGGAGATAGGCAGAGGAATAAAGAGAAATAAGGAGAAAAAAGGGCAGGAATTAGGTGATGGGGAGGAATCATGAGATAAAGAGAGAAATAAGGAGGAAAAAGGAGATAGAGAGGAATAAAGAGAGGAATAAGGAGATAAACAGAGAAATAAGGTGGAAAAAGGGCAGGAATCAGGAATTAAGAAGAGGAATAATGAGGAAAAAAAGGGCAGGAATTAGGAAATATGAAGAGGAATAATGAGATAAAGAGAGGAATTATAAAGGGCAGAAAAAAAAATAGATAAGGGAATAAAAAAAAAACCGATAAGTAACCATTTTTTTCTCCGTTTTCCATCATCTTAAGGGTCAATGGCTTAAGAAAAAAGGAAAATAAAGGAAAGGACAAAAGGAAATAAAAAAAAACAAGGACTGGTCAAGGGAAAAAACTAATAAATTAAGCAAGAAACAAAAACCCGCCAAGTTATTATTATTTTTTTTTTTGAGTATTTATAACGTAATTTTGAGATCATCAGTATTTGCATCCACAAACCCAAGGTGGCACACAGTCTGATGGCCGATGGGACGAGCCAGAACTTTCTCATATATCAATGTTCTCGTATATGCCAAGCTACTAATAAAATACATAGAAAAAAAGAGCTGAATAATGAAAATGTTCCTGACCAATGACAAACCGTTATTTTTACCTATTTTTACCTTGTTTTTGGTTGTCAGATAGGGCCCGGAACATAAACACAGTACAAAAATTTGAAGGGCTTAGAAAGTATTATATGTAAAAAGCTATATAGGTACAAAATAGAACGGAAGGAAATATATACTTAGCGAGTGAGAGAAGGTTTTTACCAGGAAATATAGCTTGAAGGACTTAAAAGTATTAGATGTAAAAAGCTATATAGGTACAAAATAATGATAAATACAAAAAAATTATAAAATAATATACCTAGAGTGTGCTTTTTACAATGAAATATATCTGTAGAGGTACATAAATAATGGAAGGGGAAAAATAAATACTAATAGAAAAGAGAGAAGCTTTTTTAAAGGAAATTTAACCCCTTTTACGCCCAAGATCTTTCCTTAGCATATAAAATTGTCTGTGTGTTGAGCCATAAAAGTGACTGAATATACCAAATTCACTAGTGGCAAAGATACTAACAGGTCATAACTATAAACATGGCTAATATTAACTGAAAATCGTCTAATGGTAGCCAAAATTACAAGGAAATTACGTTCTCGGTCTTTAAGGGGGACCTTGAAGTGCAATATGCTGTATGTAGTGAATTTAAAAAATAATAGGAACAAAATTAATGATAAAATGAATACTTAGAAAATGAGAGAAGCTTTTTTTATCAGGAAATATAACTTGAAGGATAATATGTAGTGATACAAAAATCTATATAGGAACAGAAATAGTGAAGAAATAAACGCACAAAGAAAAAAAATTCAATGCGAGATGAGTTCTTTATAAGGAAATATATAAAAAAGCTATATAGTAACAGATATAATGAAGAAAATAATAAGTCTATAGCGAATGAGAGAAGTTTTTTTTTACCAGGCAATATACAAAAAAAAGGTATTTAGGAACAGATATAATGCATAAAATAATAGTAAATAATAGGAGAATGAGACAAGCTTTTTTTTTTACCAGGACATTCATTCAGCGATTAGATTGTGCTATGGCGTTACAGTTTGTATTTTTGTTGGTATTACTGAATGCCATTATGAGACTTCTCGCATGAACTTCAATAAACTCGTCGTCCTTCTGAAATTTTGCGCGTCAACTTTGGAGCATATCAATAGCAGCGGTTTGCTTCTCCATCAATTGTGCTATCGAGTTACTGATTAGGGTGACATAAGGTCTTTTTTTTTCTTCTTTTTTTTTTCTTTTTTTTATATATATATTTTTTAAGTATATAATTATAAGCGCTGTAATACTGCGGCTGATGGCGGCTTCATTATTTTGTATTTATAGCCGTATATATTTTTTATATTATGCGCAATGTTAGGATTATGAAAGCTACGAAAAAAATAAAATTGTTGTAATATATTTCATCCATCCACGATCATTTTTGTAATGTTAGGAATAGTATTGATAATTATATAATTTATGAGACTTGAAAAGCACTGGACTATATATTTTTTGTATCATTAAAACGACATTCAATCAATATTAACTGATAAGTGAAGAAATTAATATTTTTTTTTTTTACTATACTTTTGAGTAATAGAAACAAGAATTTGAGGTTATTATAAGCGAAATCATCAGAGTAGTCATATTTTTCTACGACCAAAACTGTGAATATAATACATTTGAGGTTATTATAAGCGAAATCATCAGAGTAGTCATATTTTTCTACGACCAAAACTGTGAATATAATACATTTGAGGTTATTATAAGCGAAATCATCAGAGTAGTCATATTTTTCTACGACCAAAAACTCTATAGGCAGCTTCATTATTTTTATTTATAGCCGTATATATTTTTTTTATAATATGCGCAATGTTAAGATTATGAAAGATACGAGAAAAAAAATTTTGTAATATATTTCATCCATCCACGATCATTTTTGTAATGTTAGGGATAGTATTGATAATTATTTAATTCATGAGACTTGAAAATCCCCACTTTCCATACTGTCTTAATATCCTCTACTTCATACTACTTTCTTTTCTTCTTTTCTTGAATCTTTCTTTTCTTCACTAAATGTTCTTCTTGTTACTGGTTGTTTTATTAAGCTTCGTTCTGTCTGTCTTTGTGTTTTATGTTTCAATTTGCGTGGGTTTTTTTCTTCTGTTTGCGTGTTTCCTTGCTTTTATATGTGTCTGTATTTCTTTATATCTGTCTCTCTCTGTCTGAATGTCTCTGTTTGTCTGTCTGAATGTCTCTGTTTGTATGTCTGTGTCTCTGTCTGTCTGTGTCTCTGTCTGTCTGTGTCTCTGTCTGTCTGTGTCTCTGTCTGTCTGTGTCTCTGTCTGTCTGTGTCTCTGTCTGTCTGTGTCTCTGTTTGTATGTCTGTGTCTCTGTCTGTCTGTGTCTCTGACTGTCTCTCTCTCTCTGTGTGTTTCTGTCTGTCTCTGTCTGTCTGTCTGAATGCCCCCCCTTCTCTCTCTCTCTCTCTCTCTCTCTCTCTCTCTCTCTCTCTCTCTCTCTCTCTCTCTCTCTCTCTCTCTCTCTCTCTCTCTCTCTCTCTCTCTCTCTCTCTTTCTTCTTTTCTATCTACCCACCTATGATCCTCTCTCTCTCTCTCTCTCTCTCTCTCTCCTCTCTCTCTCTCTCTCTCTCTCTCTCTCTCTCTCGTCTCTCTCTCTCTCTCTCTCTCTCTCTCTCTCTCTCTCTCTCTCTCTCTCTCTCTCTCTCTCTCTCTTCTTCTCTCTCTCTCTCTCTCTCTCTCTCTCTCTCTCTCTCTCTCTCTCTCTCTCTCTCTCTCTCTCTCTCTCTCTCTCTTCTCTCTCTCCTCTCTCCTCTCCCATCTCTCCTCTCTCTCTCTCTCTCTTCTCTATCTACCCACCTATGATCCCTCTCTCTTTTCTATCTACCCACCTATGATCCCTCTCTCTCTCTCTCTCTCTTCTCTCTCTCTCTCTCTCTCTCTCTCTCTCTCTCTCTCTCTCTCTCTCTCTCTCTCTCTCTCTCTCTCCTCTCGTGTTATCGACCTCGGAGTGGCCGGAAGACATGCGAGGTCAAGGTTGGAGGTTTTATCTCGAGGCGGGAGAGGCCTAGACGAGGCGGGTTAGGGCTCTCTCGTAGGCCTCGGTTAGGGTCGGTGGCTCAGGCGCTTCCGAAGTCTCTCAGTCTCTCGATCTCGCTTCATCAATACACTCACAATATGCTCAAACAATACACAATTTAATAACAACAATACACTATAAGCTCAAAAAATTATATCATTGCCTCACTAAATTTTTTGGTTTTTGGAACTTTAACCCCTTGAGGCCCAGAACGTAATTTCCATTGTAATTTGGGTACCATTAGACGATATTTAGTGACTATAAGCAATATTTTATAGATATGACCTGTTTAGTATCCTTGTCAACTAACTCATTTGGTATATTCAGTGACTTTTCGTAATTTTATGGCTCACAACAGACAATTTTATATAGCAAAGGAAGGATCTGGGTGTGAAGAGGTTAATCAATCGCTTTCCTATACTTGAGGAACCCTAGAAGTAAGTTTCATTTTCTTTTTAAGCTAGACCATGATTATTAGTTAAGATTACCATGGTTTTTTAGCTTATTTTTCTCATATTCATTTTTTTTTTGCTCTGCTTAGCTCAAAAAAACTCAATCATTGCCTCAGTAACTTATTTTTCGGATTTTGAACTTTATTTAATCAATCTCTTTCCTGACAACCTCCAGAAATCTGGTTTATTTTCCTCTTTAGTTAGAATTACTATATTATTTTTAGCTCTATTTATCTTACTCTTATTTTTTTTTTCTCTGGTAAGCTCGACAAACTCCATCATTGCCTCACTCTTCACTTTTTTTAAAGATTTTGAACTTTACTCAATCGATTTCCAACACTAAAGGAACCGTAGAAGTGCGTCTCATTTTCCTCTTGTTAGAATTGTAATATTTCTAGCTCCTTTTCCAACCAATTTTCTTTCATATATTCTAGTTCCACCAAACGGCATTTTCTGGAATATCTTGTAGCTTAAGCAAACTCTCTCTTACGCTCAGGAACCTTAGAAGTCTGACTCACTCGCCTCTTCAGCTAAAATTAGCATTCTATTTTTAAGCCATCCAGCTCAGCATATTTCTCTTTCCCGGGCATTGAACTTTACTCTTTAGACTTCGTAATAAGACAGTAATAAGATAAGATACAAGTACCAACTACAAGGTTATTGACTATACAAAGCGCCACCACGCCAGGACGAACTTGGTGGGCTCGAACAATAAGACAGTGAAGCAGATTCTTAAAGTAGGATACAGTAGGTAGTAGGTGGTAGTAGGTAGGTAGGTAGTAAGATTCAGTAGTAGGAGTAGGATTAACTAGAGATTCTTAAAGTAGGAAAACTAGCTGGATTATTTTGTGTTATATCATTAGTATTTTATTTTTTATTTTTTTTGCCAAAGAGTCGACGTCCTTACAAACTAGGATATTTTCAAAGGTTCTTCAGAATTAGTGGATGGAAAACCCCTGTGATAATATTTGCTCGTAGGATTAATATTCTCTCTCTCTCGCTCGCTCTCTCTCTCTCTCTCTCTCTCTCTCTCTCTCTCTCTCTCTCTCTCTCTCTCTCTCTCTCTCTCTCTCTCTCTCTCTCTCTCTCTCTCTCTCTCTCTCTCTCTCTCTCTCTCTCTCTCTCTCTCTCTCTCTCTCTCTCTCTCTCTCTCTCTCTCTCTCTCTCTCTCTCTCTCACGTATTGGTTAAATTTTTTTTCCATTTTTTTTTGTATTGCTCGTGACTCAATATAGGTGAAGCGTGTAGTGAAGCGAGCGTGATGTAATGAAATTCTCTCTCTCTTCTCTCTCTCTCTCTCTTCTTCTCTCTCTCTCTCTCTCTCTCTCTCTCTCTCTCTCTGGCTCCCTTAATAACAATAACACATTTAAATAAGGTCATATAAATATTACGTATCTTGCCTTTACTCTTGTCCACTTGCCTTGAGTTCTTTTCACGCGCCGCGATTTACTTAAGAAAAAAATTATACTTGTATATTTATTATTTACATTATATTATATAAACTTATATATTTACTATAACGCGTTCAGCTCTCAACTTGTTTCTCACACAGCAACACTTACCCATCAAAAGTTATTGTAAATGGATGGATCTACAATTGTATCCCCGGCATTTCCAATTATCTAGCGAAAAAAAACTTTCGGGTTTCTGGCTGCTCAAAAATATTCCTAAATTTACGAAAATCAGGTTTTTGTTATTTTGCCGCAAAACTATGAGTCGTAGAAGAAAACTTATCGAAGTAACAAAAGGTTCATCTTGAGGTGTTTTACAAGATACATCAATCGGTTTGTCAAAATATCTCATGGTTGTCGAGAAAATTGATATTTTGTATAAATGTACGAATATGCTATTTCTCGGTTATTTACCAATCAATATTTTTTGCTTTACGC
>JACEEZ010024548.1:192500-195000 GCA_016584305.1 Chionoecetes opilio
TTTATATATACAATGGATAATAGTCAATCGAATGACAACATTGTTAGTTATACAGTGACTGGTTAGAGGTTTTGTACATTCTCTCTCTCTCTCTCTCTCTCTCTCTCTCTCTCTCTCTCTCTCTCTCTCTCTCTCTCTCTCTCTCTCTCTCTCTCTCTCTCTCTCTCTCTCTCTCTCTTTCTGTAGATTATTATGATATGGTTCTTTTCCCTCTAATATTTCTTCGTTGTTCCTGGAAATAAAAGGAAAATACAGTAAAATAAAATACAATAGAAGAAAAATACAGTAAAACGAAATACAAAAAAAGGAAATACAGTAAAATAAAATACAATAGAAGGAAAATACAGTAAAAGGAAATAAAATAGATGGAAAATACAGTAAAATAAAATACAATAGAAGGAAAATACAGTAAAAGGAAATAAAATAGATGGAAAATACAGTAAAATAAAATACAATAGAAGGAAAATACACTAAAAGGAAATAAAATAGATGGAAAATACAGTAAAATAAAATACAATAGAAGGAAAATACAGTAAAAGGAAATAAAATAGATGGAAAATACAGTAAAATAAAATACAATAGAAGGAAAATACACTAAAAGGAAATAAAATAGATGGAAAATACAGTAAAATAAAATACAATAGAAGGAAAATACACTAAAAGGAAATAAAATAGATGGAAAATACAGTAAAATAAAATACAATAGAAGGGAAATACACTAAAAGGAAATAAAATAGATGGAAAATACAGTAGAATAAAATACGATAGAAGGAAAATACAATAAAAGTAAAAAAATTATAAAATAAATTCAATGCAATAAGTAATCAAGTATACCAATTAACCATATAAAAATATTAATTATTTCGTAACAACAGCAATAGCGAAATAACAATAGCAATAAAACTGGTACCGTACATTCAAATTTCGGTCAAAGAATTATTGCTGTTAACACGGGCAATAATAATGTTAACACGCATTCCAATATAAGTTATGATGGTCATGGATTTACGATTAAAGCAGCAGTCTTGATACTATAAAAATGTTGATACTAAACAGTGATAATGTATTAATCGAGTCATCTGCATCTTTTAGAAATATGAAATCACAATGAGAGGTGTGAATTAACGATGAAAATAGAAAAAATAAGGAAAAAATAGGCCTGACAAACTTAGAATCACAAAGAAATGTGTTTTAATTAACGATGAAAATAGAAAAAATAAGGAAAAAATAGGCCTGAAAAACTTAGAATCACAAAGAAATGTGTGTTAATTAACGATGAAAATAGCAAAAAAGAATACAAATAGGCCTGACAAACTTAGAATCACAATGAAAGGTGTGTCTAATTAACGGTGAAAATAACAAAATAGAAAAAAATAGGCCTGACAAACTTAGAATCACAAAGAAATGTTTGTTAATTAACGATGAAAATAGCAAAAAAGAATACAAATATGCCTGACAAACTTAGAATCACAATGAAAGGTGTCTTAATTAATGATAAAAATTGCAAAAAAAGAAAAAAATAGGCCTGAAAAACTTAGAATCACAAGAAAATGTGTGTTATTTAATGATGAAAAAAAAAATAAAAAAAAATAATAGGCCTGACAAACTTAGAATCACAAAGAAATGTGTGATAATTAACGATGAAAATAACAAAAAAAGAAAAAATAGGCCTGACAAACTTAAACCCTTGAGGCCCATGACGTAATTTCCATTGTAATTTGGGTGCACCATTAGACGATTTTTAGTTAATATAAGCAATATTTTATAGATATGACCTGTTTAGTATCCTTGTCCACTAGCTAATTTGGTATTTTCAGTGACTTTTCGTAATTTTATGGCTAACAACAGACTATTTTATGT
Source organism: Chionoecetes opilio (assembly GCA_016584305.1). Lineage (NCBI taxonomy): Eukaryota > Metazoa > Arthropoda > Malacostraca > Decapoda > Majidae > Chionoecetes > Chionoecetes opilio. The sequence continues at coordinate 194,361 of JACEEZ010024548.1, forward strand.
AGTAAAGGAAAAATCTGGGTGTGAAGGGGTTAAAATCATAATGAAATGTGTGTTAATTAACGATGAAAATACCAAAAATGAATAGAACCTGCCAAACTTTTTATTGAATTTCAAAAAAGAGATCGCCGCCCCATTCAATAACCCTTTATCCACCACGGCCGCTGATTGGCAGGTGGCCAGCGTCGCTCCAATCAAGAATGACAGCCGAAAAATGCCCGGTGATTATTAGCCGATTAGCTTGACTACATTGGGTGGAAAATTTTATGAGACCAACAACGCAGGCAAGATGGTTTGTGGCAAGTGTTGATGCAGAGGAATTTAGCTTGTCAGATTAGGTAATATTTTATAATGACTTTTTTTCTTTAACCCCTTGAGACCCAGAACGTAATTTCCATAGTAATTTGGGTACCATAAGACGATTTTTAGTGAATATAGGCAATATTTTATAGATATGACCTGTTTATTATCCTTGTCGACTAACTATTTTGGTATATTCAGTTATTTTTCGTAATTTTAAGGCTAACAAAAGGCGATTTTTTATAGCAAAGGAAAGATCTGGGTGTGAAGGGGTTAAGCGATGAAACAAGGTCGCCGGCTACTGTGTGTCCCGATCTTGAGGAAAGTTCTTAATTGCATTTTT
>JACEEZ010024548.1:200000-217500 GCA_016584305.1 Chionoecetes opilio
AGGAAGGAAGGGAGGAGGGAGAGAAGGAAAAAAAAGAAGGGAGGAGGGAGAGCAGGAGAAAGGAAGGGAGGTATGGGGCTTTGAGGTGAAGGTCGAATAGGCGGTGACACGACTCCCTGCCTCCTTGCCTTTCCCTGCCCCTGCCCTCAACCCCTGCCTCCTTCTTGCCTTTCCCTGCCCCTGCCCTGAACCCCTGCCTTCTTCTTGCCTTCCTACAGTCAGAAAGAATGGAAGGGTTGAGGAGAGGACAGAGGAGGGATGGAGGAGGCGGGTGAGTGACATGAGAGGCGGGAATAATGGGCTGTCTTGACTGTCTTCTGTGCGGTGAAAAGTATTGACGAAAACTGAAAGAATTGTTGAGGTCTATATGTTGACTTTGAGGTGAGTGGCAATATTAGTAACAGAAGGAGTTTTTTTGTTGTTGTGTTGTACTTCTGATATAAGATAAATACTTTGATCCTATCTAGACACTTTGCAAGTACCAGCTACAAGGTTATTGACTATACAAAGCGCCGCCACACCAGGACGAACTTGGTGGACTCGAACCGCTGACCGAATGCAGGGTCTCTACACTCGGGCCGCGCGCTCTACCACTACTTGTGATAGGAGTATTTTTTTCGTGATTGTGTTGTTAATATTTTTTGTAGCTTGTTTCGGTTCTACAGTTGAAGTAGTAGTAGTTATTGTTGTTGTTATTGTGATACTATTGATAACAGTGGTAGCAGTAGCAGCAATAGTTGTTTAGCTAGAGCATCTTTAACAAGGGTAGCAGTAATAGCAAAAGTAGCAGTAGCAGTAGTAGTAGTAGTAGTAGTAGTAGTGGTTGTGGTTGTAGTAGTAGCAGGAATAGACACTCCCCCACCGTAACGATAGCAGTAACGAAATTAGCAGTAGAAACAGCAGCCAGTGTAACAGTAGTAGTAGTAGTAGTAGTAGTTGTAGTAGTAGTAGAAGTATCAGTAGTAGTAGTAGTAGTATATTAGTGGTAGTAGTAGTAGTAGCAGCAGTAGTAGTAGTAGTCGTAGTAAGAGTAGTAGTAGCAGCAGCAGCAGATACAGTAGTGGTGGTGGTGGTGGTGGTGGTCGTGGTCGTGGTGGCGGTGGTGGTGGTCGTGGTGGCGGAGGGTGTCTCGCTTACTCGTGTATTGATTAACGCATATGGAGTACGAGGCTTGCGGTGTGTGTGTGTGTGTGTGTGTGTGTGTGTGAGTGTGTATGCGCGTGTGTGTCGTAATGGATGCGTGTGCGTATATTTTTCAAAGTCCTTGTGAATAATGAACTAGATAAATACTACCAACTGATGAACAGACCCAAAATAAGCATAAAAACCCAATGATAATAGTAAACAATATAAAATGCAAAAAATGTGAAGGCGGAATTAGGTCTTAAAAACTACTAGACAAAAAAACTAATTAAAGTACAAACAAAAATTTCAAGCTCCTTCAATATTTGTCCCTCGGGGGTGGGGTTGTTGTTTGCCCGCGCTAATGCCTCGCTGTTTAGCCCTGAAAATGGAGGCTATGTATTAAAAGTGCGGCGGCGGTAAACACAGCTGTCCCCTTGATGACGGTGTGAACGGAACGGGAGTGCTGGGAACACTTGAGGAAAACGTGACAGTAATCAGAAGGAAAAGGGAGGAGGGCGGAGGGCGTGCAAATAAGGTGAAGGATAGAATAGAATAGGATAGGAAGACAGGATAGGAAGTTGGATATTTAGGAAAAGGAAGAAAAATAAGATGAAGACAAGGAAACAAGATAAAAAGTAGGACGTTTATGAAGAAGAGGAAGAAAAAATAAGATGAAGGCAGGATAGAAGACAGGATAGGAAGAAGGATATTTAGCAAGAGGAAGAAAAATAAGGTGATGACAAGGAAATAGGATGAAAAAAAGGACATTGAGGAGGAAGAGGAAGAAAAAATAAGATGAAGACAAAGAGACAGGATCTAAAAAAAAGTGGAAAAGGTGAAAAAAAAGGCGGAGAGCGAACAATAAACTAGGTGAAGACAAAGTTAAAGTTAGGATTCGGATAGGATTAGGATAGGATAAATATAGGATAGGATAGGAAGACAAACATGACACAGTAACTATATATAGGAAGGAAAAAGGAGGAAGCGGAGAGCGAAAAAAAATTTAGGCAAAGAGACGGGGCAGGACGTAGGACATTGAGGAGGAAGAGAAAGAAGAGCCCAAGAAGAAGAAGAAGAAGAAGAAGTAATAGAAGAAAAGTCCCAAGAAGAAGAAGAGTCCCAAGAAGAAGAACAAGAAGAGAAGAGCGACCAAGAGGCTGAGTTAGAAATTGTGTTCCTATAAACAAACGCCATTGCTTTAGACATCCATTGATTACGGTGCCACCTTCACCCCTCCTACCTCTCCTAAGGCCGCCATCCCCTCCCCGCGTCCCTGAGCCGTGCAGTGTAGATAAGGCCGTTATGTAGCGGGTGAGTTTACGTGTTAGATAAGAGGCGCCGTGTTGTGATCCCGGGAACGAGCGAAGGAAGGAAGGATGGATGGTAGGAGGTTAGGAGGAAGGGAAAAAGATAGACGTAGAAGAGGCAGAAGGAAGTGAAGAAGGAAGAGAAGGAAGGAGTTGAGGTATATGATGTGGTGGAAGAAGAGGAAGGAAGGAAGGGAGGAAGAAGGGATTAAAAAAGACGAAGGAGGAGAAAGAAGGAAGCGGAAAATTATTGGAAGGAAGGGGTGAGGAATATAGGATGTATGAGAAATATAGGTAGAAACGAAAAATAGGAAGGAAGGAAGGAGGGAAGGATGGAGGAAGGTAGGAAGAAAGGAAAATACAGTTGTAGGGAGAAATATAGAAGGGAGCGAAGAAAGAAGGGAAGGAAGGAGTGAGAATTATGGAAATGTAGGAGGAGGAAACTAAATAGAACAGCCAAAAAAAAAAAAAGAAAGGGAAGTGAAGACAAAAAAAATAAAAAGGGCATATATGAAATTTAATAATAAAAAAGGGCATATATGAAATTTAATAATAAAAAATAAATAAAAAGGGGCATATATGAAATTTAATAATAAAAAAAAATAAAAAAGGGCATATATGAAATTTAATAATAAAAATAAATAAAAAAGGGCATATATGAAATTTAATAATAAAAAATAAATAAAAAGGGGCATATTTTAAATTTAATAATAAAAAATAAATAAAAAGGGGCGTATATGAAATTTAATGATAAAAATAAAATAAAAAGGGGCATATATGAAATTTAATAATAAAAATAAAATAAAAAGGGGCATATATGAAATTTAATAATAGAAGAAAAATAAAAAAGGGCATATATGAAATTTAATAATAAAAAAAAATAAAAAAGGGCATATATGAAATTTAATAATAAAAAAAAATAAAAAGGGGTATATATGAAATTTAATAATAGAAGAAAAATAAAAAAGGGCATATATGAAATTTAATAATAAAAAAAAAAAAAAAAAGGGCATATATGAAATTTAATAATAATAAAAAAAAAGGGCATATATGAAATTTAATAATAAAAAAAAAAGGGGGCATATATGAAATTTAATAATAAAACATAATAAAAAGGGGCATATATAAAATTTAATAATAAAAAAAAAAAGGGGCATATATGAAATTTAATAATAAAAATAAAATAAAAAGGGGCATATATGAAATTTAATAATAAGAAAATAAACAAAAAGGGGCATATATGAAATTTAATAATAAAAATAAATAAAAAGGGGCATATATGAAATTTAATAATAAAAATTAATAAAAAAGGGCATATATGAAATTTAATAGAGACTTAAATAGATGGATACATGCAAACATAAATGGTAGAATAAAGGAATATATAAGTACAGAGAATATAGAATAGTTGAAGAGAACAAAATATACACTAATTGAAGGGGACACATATTATTTGGTGTAATTAAGGCATGTTTCTTACGCTGAGTTGTCAATTCAGATCCAGAAAATGTACGTGAGAGAGAGAGAGAGAGAGAGAGAGAGAGAGAGAGAGAGAGAGAGAGAGAGAGAGAGAGAGAGAGAGAGAGAGAGAGAGAGAGAGAGAGAGAGAAGAGGAGAGAGAGAGAGAGAGAGAGATAAGGGAAAAAAGACATTTAGTGAGGTGAAGACTAGATTAATATAAGAACAGAGAGAGAGAGAGAGAGAGAGAGAGAGAGAGAGAGAGAAGAGAGAGGAGAGAGAGAGAGAGAGAGAGAGAGAGAGAGAGAGAGAGAGAGAGAGAAAACAAATCGGCACAATATAATAATACTTTTTTATACAGAGCAATTTGCGTCATCAAGGACAGTTAGCATGCTTTTATATATACTAAATGATGACAGATGACTGTGTGAAAACATGACTAAGAACCACTATAAATTATACTCCACATTAAAGTTACTAATAACACCCATGATTGCAGGCTATTAGTAGAGAGATTATGCAACAACAACCCTAGGCAAATACTCTACATTGGTTGCTATTATCTCTCTGAATACCAGAAAATACATGTCTTGCCAAAGCTAAATACAGTAGAGATAAAACGTTGCGTGGAGAAACAGACCCTTTGCAAAATACGCGAAGGACAAATGAGGAAAAATGCTCCTGAAAAGTCAGATTTATATGGTTGTATTAGGCAAGATTTACATGTTGAGAGAAAATATTAAACATTCTGGGTTAAAGGGTTGTGTGTGTGTGTGTGTTGTGTGTGTGTGTGTGTGTGAGAGAGAGGAGGAGAGAGAGAGAGAGAGATTACTTTCATTCCCCTTCTCTGTTTGGTTTGTATGTTATCAAAAATGTACTAGAGAGAGAGAGAGAGAGAGAGAGAGAGGTGCATCACTTTCATATTCTTGTGTTTGGTTTGTATGTTATCAAAAATGTACTAGAGAGAGAGAGAGAGAGAGTGACACTAGATACGTGTGAGATGTATCAAAGAAGAGAGAGAGAGAGAGAGAGAGAGAGAGAGAGAGAGAGAGAGAGAGAGAGAGAAACAGACAGAAGAAGAGAGAGAGAAGACTACTTTCATTCTCCTTCTCTGTTTGGTTTGAATGTTAATCAAAAATATATTGAGGGGAGACATGAGGTGTGCATTCCTTTCACTTTACATCCTGCTTGGGGCTTTAAGGTGAAGGTCGAACAGGCGATGACGCGACTCCCTGCCTCCTTGCCTTTCCCTGTCCCTGCTCCGAACCCCTGCCTCCTTCTAGCCTTTCCCTGCCCCTGCCCTGAACCCCTGCCTCATTCCTGCCTGCCTCTGCCCCTGCCCTGAACCCCTGTCTCCTTCTAGCCTGCCTCTGCCCCTGCCCCGAACCCCTGCCTTCCTGCCTCCTTCCACACGAGTTGTCCTTTTAGTATAGGGAGATGAAGGTGTGATCCTAGTAGTGTGTAAGATCCTAGAAGGTGTGATCCTAGTAGGTGATCCTAGTAGTGTGTAAGGAAGACTTTAAGATGAGTAAATAAGGAAGGAAGTATAAGAAGGGAAGAAGGAAAGGGAATAAATTAGTAGATGGATGATGAAGAAGTGGGCAAAAGGTGAAAGAGGAAAAGGAGAAAGAGGCTAACAATGATATGGCAAACGAAATCAAGATACATTGGTGATGAAAATGAAGCGAATGATGATAACACAATATAACGAGAACGGAAAAAGTAAGAGAAGTAATACGAAACATTGTGTAGAGAAAAAAAGGATAATAGAAGAACTAACTAACTAGGAAATTACGTAGCAATAGTCAACAGGTACCATGAGAAAAGGATGAGCTACGTAATTTGTCCATTTTGAGTTTTCAGGTATACTATTATATGTTACGAGAAGAGTCAGACATAAATGCGGAAAATATGAAGAAGAAGAAAGGAAAACAGAGGAAGCAACTGGACATTTGTAATAGTTTGCAGGTAGTAGAAGAAAATAATGAGCTCAATTATCCAGGTGTTATCAGGGTATTCTATGTTCCCTGGAGTGTCTTGGCGGTGCTTGCGTGTTCGGCTGAGTGTCTGAGTTTGCCAGGTGGAGGATTAGTAGTAGTAGTGTAGTAGTAGTAGTAGTAGTAGTAGTAGTAGTAGTAGTGGACTAGCAGTAGTAAAATTTAGGCTAAGTGTCTGAATTTGCAATGTGGAGCATTAATAGTAGAAGTAGTAGAAGTAGTAGAAGTAGTAGTAGTAGTAGTAGTAGTAGTGGAGTAGTAGTAGTAAAAGTTGGGCTGAGTGTCTGAATTTGCTAAGTGGAGCATTAATAGTATAGTTAGTATAGTGTGTATGTAAAGTTTGCGGTGTCACTGATTTGCAGGTGAGGAAGTAATTAGGTGGTCCCTCCTTGCTTGGTTTACGCTTCACTACTTATTCATAATGTCATTAGGAGTTCTTAACCGTGGCAATTATTACGTCGATTCGTGAATATTCGTTTGCAATTACTGTGTGTGTGTGTATGTATGAGAGAGAGAGAGAGAGAGAGAGAGAGAGAGAGAGAGAGAGAGAGAGAGAGAGAGAGAGAGAGAGAGAGAGGAGAGAGAGAGAGAGAGAGAGAGAGAGAGAGAGATACAATGGTCACACTAAGCTCATTTTTTTATATTTCATTGTCAGTGGACCAGACTGCTTTCAAAACTAATGACCATAATAAGCGGAACATTGCCACTCCAGATTTAAAGCCAAATATGTACTCGTTAGTCTGATGGTGTGCAAATTATAGTAATGCAAGCTCTTATCACCATGGATGGTTGTGTGTGTGTGTGTGTGTATATATATATATATATGTGTGTGTGTGTGTGTGTGTGTTTGTGTGTGTATTCATCTAGTTGTATTTTACAGGGCCAGAGCAATGCTCGTGTGGCCCCGTCTCCATATCAACCATTTTTATCATTCATCCTTAGTGCTTTGTGTTGGCCGAAGCCACCACCCCGGAGAGCAGGTCACAAACCCCGGCTAACACCCGGTACCCATTCACTGCTGGGTGGACAGGGGCTCAGGTTTTAAGGAAACAACCCATCTGTTTCCGCCCCGCCCGGGGATCGAACCCGGGACTTCTCGCTTGTGAACCGAGCGTGCTTCCCCTACACCATGGAGTACCGTGTGTGTGTGTGTGTGTGTGTGTGTGTGTGTGTGTGTGTGTGTGTGTGTGTCCTAGGTTATCCAGGCTTTTAGTTACCTCTTTTTTTTTGTCCTTGGCCTTTGTGATGTAAAAAATATATGTATTTGTCATTTTGTATCTTGATTTTTTTCTCTCTCTCTCTCTCTCTCTCTCTCTCTCTTCCTCTCTCTCTCTCTCTCTCTCTCTCTCTCTCTCTCTCTCTCTCCTCTCTCTCTCTCTCTCTCTCTCTCTCTCTCTCTCTCTCTCTCTCTCTCTCTCTCTCCTCACATACTCATCATGCTCTCTCTCTCTCCTCAGGTACGTCAGGGCAGGTGCGCGGCAAGCGGGCGCCGGAAGGTATGTTGTGACGTCACGCAATGTTTACAAACAAACGCCGCCATCTTGTAAGCCAATCCCTCGGTGATGACCCACACACACACACACACACACACACACACACACCACACACACAACATCATCACATATATTTTAATAATGGTTAATGATCAGGATGGCATAAATTACTTACCTACACAACACACCACACACACACAACACACACACACACACACACACACACACACACAACACCACCACACTACACACACCACACACTAACACACTTACACACACACACCACACACACACACAACACACACACACACACACACACACACACACACACACACACACACACACACACACACACCAACATACACACATTAATGAGTTGAGTTTTGAAAGAAGTCCTTATAATATTTCTTCATATCGAGTTATCATCAAAGTTTTTTTTAACATACTTCGGACTGTACAAGTTAAAAAAAATAATCCAATGTGAAAAAGTCATTTGATGGAAGTAATGGGTGGCTGCCAATACAGTTTATTTACTCCAGCGGCATAAAAAAAAAAGATTGGAATGTCTGAAAGTCAATTTATTTCGTAAAAGAAAGAAAGGAATATTTTTCAGTGTTCTTTCGTTTTTGCGTTTTTTCGATGTTTTATTTTGTATCCGTATCTTTTGTATTATTGTCAGTCAGTAATCACTTCTAACATATATAATAACTTGCATTACTATTACTATTCAATTTCAACTATTATCACACAAGTGTAACACGTATTATAACTTCCATACAGGATATTTTCATTACAATGAGTCAGACTTATAAATGGTGGCAGCGGTGGGATAAAAAAAAGCCCAAGAAGGTCTTTACAATTATTCAGACTAATATTATTTCTTTCATTTCATTTCCTATTTTTCCCTTTTTTCTTTCATTGACTTCCCTCCCTATGTCCTATTCTCTTTTGTGACATTTTTACTTTAAAGTTCTCATTTCACTCCTTTACGTAACCCTAAACGTACATTTTCAATTTCCTCCGAACTCTTTCATTTCCTACCCATCTTTTTCTCTTACCCTTTCATTTGATCCCTTTCCTTCACTTTTCATCCTTCTGCTTTTCTCCTTTCTCTTACTTTCATTCCTTCACTTTCCCATCTTTCCAATTCATCCTTCCTTCCTTCCTTCCCTCTCTTTCTTTTCCTTTCTCCCTTCCTTCCCTTTACTTTACTTCGTTCCCTCTCTTTACTTTCCTTTCTCCCTTCTGTTCTCCTCCTAACCCGTCAGGGTGGCGCGGTTGGTAGAGCTGTTGCTATGCGTGTAGAGTCCTTGCATTCGGTCAGCGGTTCGAGCCCACCAAGTTCGTCCTGGCGTGGTGGCGCTTTGTATAGTCAATAACCTTGTAGTTGGTACTTGTAAAGTGTCTAGATAGGATCAAAGTATCTTATCTTATCTTTTCTCCATTATTTCCTTTCCCTCAAACTCCCTCCCATCACGACCTAACCCTTCCTTACTTCCTTCTTTCAACTTTTCATTCTCCTCCTTTCATTCATCCTCCCTTCCTTCCTTCCTTCCTTCCTTCTTTCCTTCTCCTACTCATATCCTTCCCCTCACGACCTAACCTTTTTCTGACCTCCTTTTTTAACTTTTCATTCTCCTTTTTTCTCCTCCCTGTCATTCCTTTCATCCCCAAGCTTTGACCTATTTTCTTTCTCCTTCCTGAGTCACGTCTCGCGTCTTCTTTCTGCCTCGCATCCACGGAATTGAATCGCATCTAATAACTTGTAAGCCTCGGTTGAACGTCAGGTCGGTGGGAGTTAAGCCTTGAAGCGAGCTGTGCAATTTGGTGAAGATAGTAGTAGTAGTAGTTTGTTGTTGTAGTAGTAGTAGTAGTAGTAGTAGTAGTTGTTGTAGTGGTAGTGGTAGTGGTAGTGGTAGTAGTGGTGGTGGTGGTGGTAGTAGCATCCATTTCAAGTAGTGGTTGTTGTAGTAGTAGTAGTAGTGGTAGTAGTAGTAGTAGTGGTAGTAGTAGTAGTAGTGGTAGTAGTAGTAGTAGTGGTAGAAGTAGAAGTAGAGTAGTAGAGTAGTAGAGTAGTAGTGGTAGTGGTAGTGGTAGTGGTAGAAGTAGAGTAGCAGTAGTAGTAGTAGTGGTAGTGGTAGTGGTAGTGGTAGAAGTAGAGTAGTAGTAGTAGTAGTAGTAGTAGTAGTTCGACTTCCAATTTTTCAGACAAGTCTTTCAACCACACATCTTTCTTTCTCTTTATTTCCTTCCTTCCTCTTTTATTTCCTCTTCTTCCTCTATTTTTCTTCTTCTTCCTTTCATTTTTTTCCTCTTCATGCTTTTTATTCCTCTTCATCGTTTTTGATATATTATTTTCTCTTCCTTCTCTCCTTTTATTCTTCTTCATCTTTTATTTTTCCTCTTCATCTCCTTATTTTCCTCTTGATCCTCTCCTATTTTTCCTCTTCATCTTTTTCTTCTTCATCTCTCTGCCTTTTTTCATATAATATACAAACAACGAAGACCTTTATTATATGACCTCCCCTTTCCATCCCTTGTCCAGCCTTTATACCAGCCGTCATACCTGCCCCTTATCGCTTGTCCAGCCCTTATACCAGCCGTCATACCTACCCCTTATCCCTTGTCCAGCCTTTATACCAGCCGTCATACCTGCCCCTTATCCCTTGTCCAGCCTTTATACCAGCCGTCATACCTGCCCCTTATCCCTTGTGAAGCCTTTATTTACATAGGAATACATAGGAAAGCAGATGCCAGGTGACCTTATATCTTTCTTTATCTTTCATTATGACCCTCGCCCCCTAACCACCCACTCGCGGCGGAGGTCAAAGTTCGAGAGAGAGAGAGAGAGAGAGAGAGAGAGAGAGAGAGAGAGAGAGAGAGAGAGAGAGAGAGAGAGAGAGAGAGAGAGAGAGAGAGAGAGAGAGAGAGAGATGACAGTAATTATGAAATATGAAGCACCTGATCTATTCATTTAATGTTATAATGTACAATTTAGTACGAAAAATGTCCCTCTGTGTCTGTGTATGTGTGTGTGTGTGTGTGTGTGTGTGTGTGGGAGGACATGACAGAAATGAGCCAGAGGATGATTTATGGCCGCAAAAATAAATGAACAAACGCCGACGAAATACGAAATAAGAAGTGAAATGGGAACTGAAATAGGAAATAGAAAGTTAAGTAGGTAGTGCACACAATATAATAGGACTAGAAATAGGACGAAATAGAGACAATAGAGAAAGAATAGGAGATAGGAAGTGAGACAAAGCGACCACAACAACGACACAACGAAGATGGAATAATGGAAATGACGAGAATAATGAAATTAGAATCCATTTGTCTTCCGTGCATTGACCCTAATTGAAGACACGCGCGCGCACACACACACACACACAGACACAGACACAGACACAGACACACACACACACACAGTAGTGATGAAATCCTGGTGTTGTAATTTCAATTTAATTACGTGTTTCATCAAAGAAATATTGCGTCGGTCTCTTTTCAGGAAAACATTAAAGAAAGGGACTTGTTTCAATGTTGTGTAGTGTCTCTCTTCTCTCTTCTCTCTCTCTCTCTCCTCTCTCTCTCTCTCTCTCTCTCTCTCTCTCTCTCTCTCTCTCTCTCTCTCTCTGATAATCTAATCTTACATGAATTAATTAACGCTGGTTGTCGAGTATTTCTCAAACAAGAAAAACACACACACACACACACACACACACACACACACACACACACACACACACACACACACACACACACACACACACACACTCAAACAATCAACAAAAGGAGCATAAACAACCTCCTACCCTTGTCTCATCGTCGATATAAACAAACATAAACACATAGCTAAGTAAACACATCACTTTTCCTACCCTCATTTCAGCCCTTTTCTCTCCTGCATTACTCTTCGCCCCACGCTCTCAACCCTCGCCTTCCTCTAACCCACGCCTTGCCTCAAACTCACTTCCTATAACCCACGCCTTGCCTCAAACTCACTTCCTATAACCCACGCCTTGCCTCAAACTCACTTCCTATAACCCACGCCTTGCCTCACTTCCTATAACCCACGCCTTGCCTCACTTCCTATAACCCACGCCTTGCCTCACTTCCTATAACCCACGCCTTGCCTCACTTCCTATAACCCACGCCTTGCCTCACTTCCTATAACCCACGCCTTGCCTCACTTCCTATAACCCACGCCTTGCCTCACTTCCTATAACCCACGCCTTGCCTCACTTCCTATAACCCACGCCTTGCCTCACTTCCTATAACCCACGCCTTGCCTCACTTCCTATAACCCACGCCTTGCCTCACTTCCTCTAACCTACGCCTTGCCTCACTTCCTATAACCCACGCCTTGCCTCACTTCCTCTAACCCACGCCTTGCCTCACTTCCTATAACCCACGCCTTGCCTCACTTCCCTAACCCACGCCTTGCCTCACTTCCTATAACCCACGCCTTGCCTCACTTCCTCTAACCCACGCCTTGCCTCACTTCCTCTAACCCACGCCTTGCCTCACTTCCTATAACCCACGCCTTGCCTCACTTCCTATAACCCACGCCTTGCCTCACTTCCTATAACCCACGCCTTGCCTCACTTCCTATAACCCACGCCTTGCCTCACTTCCTATAACCCACGCCTTGCCTCACTTCCTATAACCCACGCCTTGCCTCACTTCCTATAACCCACGCCTTGCCTCACTTCCTATAATTCCCAGATGCATATTCGCCAAGTCTGGAAAAGATCGATTAATCCACTATTGAATACGTCAGGTTAGGTTAGGTTACGGTTAGGATAGGATAGGTTAGGTTAGGTTACGGTTAGGATAGGTTAGTACGTTAGGTTACGGTTAGGATAGGTTAGGCTCGGTTAGGATAGGTTAGGTTACGTTAGGTTACGGTTAGGATAGGTTAGTTTAGGTTAGGTTACGGTTACGGTTAGGATAGGTTAGGTTAGGTTACGTTAGGTTACGGTTAGGCTAGGTTAGGTTACGGTTAGGTTACGGTTAGGATAGGTTAGGTTAGGTTACGTTAGGTTACGGTTAGGATAGGTTAGGTTAGGCTAGGTTACGATTAGGATAGGTTAGTTTACGTTAGGTTGCGGGTTACGGTTAGGTTACGTTAGATATCATTACCGATACGCCTTTCCCATCATTCCCGGACCCATTCCCTGCCGTCTCAACCCTATACTAACCCTGTCAAAACCCTGCCAGTCCCTCCCTCAGAACCTCCAACTATCCATCTCCAAACAAATTAGCATAATGAAGAAGAAGATTTGGGTTTATGTTAATATATCAAGGGCTGTGTATTGTTAATCATGGCTAATGAAGTTGTTGTTGGATTATGTTAATTGTTTTATTATGGATATCAGTCATGGTTTATTTTTTGTATTGGATGTTTTTAATTGTTTGATAGATTGGTTATACATTCAGTGATTGTATCCCTTGAAGATGTTGATTGGGGATGATTGGGGGGAGTCTTTTGATTATTTGTTGTTGTGTCAATCATCATCTCGTGTTTGTTGTGGGATATTTAAATTCTAGCCTTGAAATTTTATCCTTAGAATGGAATGTACGTGTGTGCGTTTGTGTGTGTATGTGTGTGTGTGTGTGTGTGTTACTTTTAAAGGAGTTTTTTTAATGCAGTTATATACTTTTTAATTTGAGTATTATTTCATTTTTATGGAGGCGGTTATTATAATGGAAATGTTAAGGTATCTATGTATCTATGTATGTATGCATATATATGTTAATAACATATGCTGGGTCGAAATTTCTATTTTCTGTTCTTAGGTTCAGTTTAACTTGCGATTTTCAAAGTAAAACTGATTTAAACTAGAAGTATGATATATTGCTATGCGTGAAAATCATATAGAGTAATCCTTTCCCCTACACTGAGGTGGCAACACTGGTCTCTGCATAACTCTGATCGGTTTCTGAATTATAAACTTATATATTTACTATAGCGCGTTCAGCTCACAACTCATTTCTCACACAGCCACACTTACCCATCACAAGTTATTGTAAATGGATATATCTACAATTGTATTCCCGACATTTCCAATTATTTATAAAAAAAAAAAACTTGCGGATTTCTGGCTGCTCAAAAATATTTCAAATTTGACGACAATCAGGTTTTTGTTATTTTGCCGGAAAACTGAGTCGTAGAAGAAAATTTATCGAAGTAACAAAGGTTCATCTTGAGGTATTATACATGATGCAGTAATCGGTTTGTCAAAGCACTTCATGGTTGTCGAGAAAATTGATATTTTGTATAAATGTACGAATATGCTATTTTCTCGGTTATTTACCAATCAATATTTTTTTGCTTTACGCCAAATGATAGCCCTTGATCTTCTTCATATTTATTTCTCTATAAATGTTGCACGAATCTGCCATAGTTTTTTAGTTATTGAAAAAAAACGTGATTTTAAAAAAAATCAAGGCATACTCCTTGCAAAATTTGCAATATTTTTTTTTTAATAGATTTGCTTTAAAAAAAATTACTAGCAGTTATCGGGCATGCTGAACACGAATCTGGAGTCAGTTTTCAGTTACAATGATTAAAAGGCCCTATTTCAGCCAATGCATACCCCTTGCAAAATTTGCATTTTTAAAAAAATAGATTTGCTTGAAAAAGTTATTGAAAATTTTGAACTGGCCTGAAACAGGTTGAATTATCCGAAGTTTGAATTATACGGGTTCGATTTAGAGAGGGTTTACTGTATAACAGTATTGAATGTAACAGTACATTTCTATCAGAGTTTTGGCCGCTCACTGTTACTTCTTTTCTAAGCTTGAGGCACAATTTAGTTTTTTTCCGTGAGAACGTGTCCAATTTCAACTTTATTTTCAGAACCTTATTATAATTTTTTTATTTTTCTTTTCTGTGCGTGAGAAATGTATATACTTTGTGACTACATTAAAAGCTTTTCCGCTGAGTTCGCATCTTCCAAATGAAGTCTGTCCTAACTACAAAACAAAGGAATCCCAACCAACTAATCTTATTCCTAAAGACATAAACAAAATTAAAAAAACCGCACATTATTATGAATGTTGGCCGAGGATGCATTGCCCTCTTGGGTGAGAATATAATTTCCTGTAGTCGAAACATTTATCTCAATTTTTTCACACTTTCCAGCATTTTTTCGCCTCGGTTCATTGCATTACTTAGTTTTAATACCAGAGGGAATCTTCAAGAGGCACCACATGAATAATACCATAAAATACACATGAACATTTGTTTTAATACCAGTGGGAGACTTAAGGACTGGGAGGAACCCTATGAAGATGAGAGATGCAAAGAGATAAGAATAACAATACAGTACACACACTCACACACACACACACACACACACACACACACACACACACACACACACACACACACACACACACACACACACACACACACACACACTCATAAACAAACAAGTCTTGCCAACGCATATTTATATTACGTCTATCTCTCTCTCTCTCTCTCTCTCTCTCTCTCTCTTCTCTCTCTCTCTCTCTCTCTCTCTCTCTCTCTCTCTCTCTCTCTCTCTTCTCTCTCTCTCTCTCTCTCCTCTCTCTCTCTCTCTCTCTCTCATCAAAAGAAAAACATACAGTGTACCCCAGGAGAGCAAAACGATAACTTACATGCGGCGATTCCGAGAAACACGAAACTAGGACCTCAGGAAACAGAAAAAAAACTGTAAAAAATAAAGGAAACTAAATTGAGTGCACGTAGGAGAAACCATATTTTTTTTTCTTTCTTCACTGTCAGATTTCAACTGAAAAGATAAGAGAGAAGAAGAGATGAGAGGACGAGAGGAGAAAGATAGATACGAGAGATGAGAACGAGAGAGAGAGAGAGAGAGAGAGAGAGAGAGAGAGAGAGAGAGAGAGAGAGAGAGAGAGAGAGAGAGAGAGAGAGAGAAGGTTTGGGGTCGTGATTTGTGTTGACCTTTTCTCATCTTCTCAATCTCTGTTTTGTTTGTTGACGTGTGAGCCGAGTAAGGGCAGCAGGGCAAGTTTCGCTCACACACCCAGACAAAACTATTTCTTGTCTCTACATTTTACTTCTTGTTTGTATCCCCATCTTGATATAATGTAGTGTATTTCCATGACTTTCTACTTTTTCATATATAAGAACATAAGAACGTAAGGAAGCTACAAGAGGCCGCGAGACCTACACGAGGTAGTTCCTGTTACCTAACTCTACTTATATCCACCTCTCTTCCCCATCCATGAATTTATCCAGACTCCTTTTAAAGACCCCAATAGACTCCGCATTGACCACCTGACGATTTAGTCCATTCCAATCATTCACCACCCTAATATATGTAGCGATTTTTCATGATTTCTCTGTCTTTTTTCTGAGTTTTGTATTGATATCATGTTTTGTGCTGGAGTGATCACTCTTGTCGTGTTTATTTTCCTTGATTTCCATTTCCAATTTTCTCTAAATATGGGATGTTTAGTGGCTATTTATAATCCACTTTTCAATCTACCTTTGTTTTGCTTCAGGTTTTGTCTTCTTCATTATAATTCATCGATGATTTAAGTCGTTTTTCGCCATTCTCTTCCCATCTCTGTCTTTCCCTTCCCCTCTATCTTCCTTTCCCTTACCCTTCCATACACTCCCTTTCCCTTATAAGAAACCAATGCACCCCTAAAGAGCCTTCAAGTTCCCTTCCATCGTTCACTGTTCCATAAGTTCGCCTATTCCATCACGTGCTAATTGGTATTAACTCCACTAACAGGTGTGATGGTCTTGCTAACTTGACTAATTACCTGCCCGCCTTGCCTTACTACTACAGGTAATTAACACAGGTAAAGCAACACATTAACTTCCCATCCCAGGTAACTCGATGACTTAATTACCACGCTTGATGAGGTATAAGTTGAATCGGTTAGCCAGTTTTTCTTTTAATGTGTCTTAGAGGGTTATACACAACTACTACTACTTCTACTAGTATTACTACTACTACTACTACTACTACTACTACTACTACTACTGGCATCTGGCATCTATACTGGCATCTATTTATTTTCTTTTTTACTTTTTCTGGTAACACAACAACTACTACTACTGCTACTACTACTACTACTACTACTACTACTGGCATCTGGCATCTGGCATCTATACTGGCATCTTTTTCTTTTCTTTTTTACTTTTTCTGGCATCTATCTTTACTGCTTCTACTACTACTACTACTACTGCTACTGCTACTGCTACTACTACTACTACTACTACTACTACTACTACTAATACTACTACTACTACTACTGGTACTACTACTACTACTACTGCTACTTACTACTACTACTACTACTACTACTACTACTACTACTTACTACTACTACTACTACTACTACTACTGGCATCTGGCATCTATACTGGCCTCTTTTTCTTTTACTTTTTACTTTTTCTGGCATCTATCTCTACTATATTTATTTTTTATTGTGCAGAAAAACAGGGAAAAGGATCTCAAGGACATGGCATCAATTGTTCTCTTCTCTTCTGATGTTTGGCGTGGAAAACAAGGTTGTATGTCTCTTTGTTCTTAGGAGGCAACGCCACAGGAGAGGAGAGGAAGGATATAGGGAGAGGTGTTAGAGGGGGAGGGAAATGGGTGAGTGATGTGAGCTGTGAGGAAACTATGAAAGAGAAGGGGGAAAAAGGAAAGGGAAAAAGAAAAGAGGGAAAGTTGTGGAGGTTAAAGATGAAAGAAGGGAAAAAAGGTTGTGGTTGAGACGTAAAGGGAGAAGGGAGAAGGGAAGAGAGAGAGAGAGAGAGAGAGAGAGAGAGAGAGAGAGAGAGAGAGAGAGAGAGAGAGAGAGAGAGAGAGAGAGAGAGAGAAGAGAGAGAATTGGTGGGGAAGGAAAGAAGGAGGGAGGGAGAGAGAGTATTTTTTTTTAGGGGGGGAAGGAAGGAAGGAAGGAAGGAAGGAGGGTAGGTGGGATGTAAGAAACCTTTTCATCATCGGGGCTTTGTTATGAAGGCCTTGGCGGGTGTAGAGGAAGAGGGAAAGAGGAATGAACAGACATGACCTTTCCCTCCACCGTCCAGGAGACCAAAGGCTCCAGCAAGATGAAAATGAAGAATAAAATATAATAGTATTAGATG
>JACEEZ010024548.1:222500-235000 GCA_016584305.1 Chionoecetes opilio
TTTGGAATGGAGTGAGTTTTTCCTCTCTCTCTCTCTCTCTCTCTCTCTCTCTCTCTCTCTCTCTCTCTCTCTCTCTCTCTCTCTCTCTCTCTCTCTCTCTCTCTCTCTCTCGACGAATTTTGAGCGACGTTCCACCTCTTTTTTTTACTGTTATTATTTTTCTTTTCCTCGGCGGTGCCATAAATCATTTCGCGGCACTGCAGGAGATTAAAATTTTCTCCTTGTCGAGCACGCCTGTGACTTTCCTCTCTCTCTCTCTCTCTCTCTCTCTCTCTCTCTCTCTCTCTCTCTCTCTCTCTCTCTCTCTCTCTTCTTTTCCTCCTCCATCGTTCTTTTCCTCCTTCTATCCTCACCAAGTTCGTCCTGGCGTGGTGGCACTTTGTATAGTCAATAACCTTGTAGTTGGTACTTGCAAAGTGTCTAGATAGGATCAAAGTATCTTATATACGTATATCCTTTCTAGCCCTATTGGACCACCTCTTTATATGTATATTTTTTATATTCCTCTCCTGTAACCTCCTCTTCTTCTTCCTCCTTAACCTCCTCTCCCTCTTCTTTTCCTCCTCCTCAACCTCCTCTCCCTCTTCTTTTCCTCCTCCTCAACCTCCTCTCCCTCTTCTTTTCCTCTTTCTTCGCTTCTTTTTCTCCCTCTTCTGTCCCATTGCACCATCCTTTTTATTCTCCTCCTCCTCCTCCTCCTCCTCCTCCTCCTCCTCCTCCTCCTCCCTCCTCCTCCTCCTCCTCCTCCTCCTCCTCCTCCTCTCGATTCTCGAAGGTGACATTGTCGTTGAGGAAGTTAACGAGGATTTTTCTTGTAATACTAAAATGGTTGGAAGGTTCGCTGTGTAGTGGTAGGTAGTATCAGCAGCAGTAGTAGTAGTAGTAGTAGTAGTAGTAGTAGTAGTAGTGGTAGTAGTAGTGGTAATGGTGGTGGTTCAATTGACTTCTTTTTTTTAAACTCTATTTGCAGTATTTTTTGTGTTTTCGTTTTCCGTTTGTAGCGTAATGACACTTTTTACCGGCTGTGTTTATAGCTTTATTTTGTTGCTGGTTCTAGTTTTCCTACCGGACTCTCTCTCTCTCTCTCTCTCTCTCTCTCTCTCTCTCTCTCTCTCTCTCTCTCTCTCTCCTTTACTTATTTTTCGATGTTATTCTGTTTTTTCTCAACTTAACATCAGATTAACCAACTGTCCTCCATTTCCCCTTTCTCCCTCCTTCCTTCCTTCCTTCCTTCCTTCCTTCCTTCCTTCCTTCCTTCCTTCCTTCCTTCCTTCCTTCCTTCCTTCCTTTCTTTCTTTCCTTTCTCCCTTCCTTCCTTCCTTCCTTCCTTCCTTCCTTCCTTCCTTCCTTCCTTCCTTTCTTCCTCCCTTGCTTTCGCCCTTCCTTCCTTCCTTCCTTCCTTCCTTCCTTCCTTCCTTCCTCCCTTGCTTTCGCCCTTCCTTCCTTCCTTCCTTCCTTCCTTCCTTTCTCCCTTCCTTCCTTCCTTCCTTTCCTCCTTCCTTCCTTCCTTCCTCCCTTTCTTCCTTGCTTCCTTCCTTTCTTCCTTCCTTTCTTCCTTCCCTCCTTCCTTCCTTCCTCCCTTCCTTTCTCCCTTCCTTCCTTCCTTCCTTCCTTCCTTCCTTCTCCCTCCTTCCTTCCTTCCTTTCTTCCTTTCTCCTTCCTTCCTCTCCTTCCTTCCTTTCCCTCCCTTCTTTCTCCCTTCCTTCCTCCTTCCTTCCTTCCTCCCATCCACTAATTCCATATGCCTTTCCTACCTAATTTATTTCAACATATTTTCACCGACGGGAAAATGAAGCAAAATAATAGTAATTGAGTGACGTAAATAGGCGGAGTAATTTTCCTCAGCATTTTGCCTCACTTATCCTTCTACTGTTTTCACGCTTCTGGTCTTCCTACCTCTTTTCCCTCTCTTCTACCTCCTTCATTATATTTTCCTTCATCTCTTCTTTGTTTTTCCTTCACTCTAATTCCCTTTTTTTCAAGCTTCGTTCTTTTTTTTCCTTATTTCCCTCGCTTCTACTTCCTTCCTTATCTCTTTCTTCATCTTTCCTTCACTCTATCTTCCTTCTTTTATCACTTTAGTTTTCTTTTCCTCCTTTCCTCCCTTCGTCACCTACTCACTATTTTGTCCTCCAACTTTCCTTAGTTTTATCCTTCCCTACACCTGGTTCTTCTCCTTTTCTTTTTCTCCCTTTCTTCTTTCCTCCTTTCCTCCCTTTCCTTTCTTCTCTCCTCCTCCTCCTGCATGGTCCCTAAGTTCCTTCACCTCTCCTCGTTCCCTCTTTATCTCTCCCCAATCTCTCCTATACACAACACACACGTCCTTTTTATTTCTATTTACAGTCTTTTTATACTCCTTCACAGCCCCAACATTTATCCTTTATTTTCTACTTCCCTTATCCTCCCTTTCAACATTTACCCTTTATTTTCTACTCCCTACATCCTCCCTTTCAACATTAAGCTCTATTTTCTACTTCCCTTGTCCTCCCTTTCAACATTTACCCTTTATTTTCTACTTCCCTTGTCCTCCCTTTCAACATTTGGTCCCAACGTCTCCTTTGTCTCTCCTCCTTCCTCTACTAATGTCCTAGCCCCTTCTCCTCTTTTCCCCCTACGCCCCTTCTCCTCTCCTCTCCCTCTGGTCTTCTCTTCAACGATCGACCTCTTAGTTGAGTCATCGGGGAAATCACAAGACGATGTTGATATTTGTAGAAGATGAAATGTGGTTGTGGGTTGTCGCATTCTCTCGTATGGGATAAATGAAGGGATGTATTTTGGCCTCTCCTGAAATACCTGTTGGCTGGTTTGGATGAGGTAGTTCCGTGAAGTAATTTGGAGGGTTACATTGTTAACTACCCCCCTCCCCTTTACTCTCCCCCCTCACCTCCCTCCCCAAAAGAGGGCTCACTGAATTCTCTAACTGCTATTATTTCCTAGCATTTCCACCGAACTTGTTTCCTCTGTTCAGTGCTTTTGTGTATAATTCTAGGTATTTGTCTAGAAAGAGGAGAATGGTTTGTAATTACTTGTAAATACTCAGTCAGCTTGAAGGCGAAATCCAGAAATCCAGTATAAACAAAATATGCGTCCATGTTGCATTGTCCTAGCCAATGAACATCACGGAAAGTTGGTGACGTCATGTTCGTCTCGACCAATCAGCGACTGAGTTTTGTATTTTCTTTATCCGACCATGTTATCCACGGTTTTGAGGATTATTTTCTTCTATTCTGTCCTGTTCAACCATGTTATTCCTGTTTTTTGGGATTTATTTTCGATTTTGTCCTTTTTTTACCATGATATTCCCGTTTTTAGGATTATTTTCTTCTATTCTGTCCTGTTCAACCATGTTATTCCTGTTTTTAATGATTTTTTTAGATTTTGTCCTTTTTTTACCATGATATTCACGTTTTTAGGATTATTTTCTTCTATTCTGTCCTTTTCAACCATGTTATTCCTGTTTTTTATGATTTTTTTAGATTTTGTCCTTTTTTTACCATGATATTCCCGTTTTTAGGATTTTTTTCTCTCGATTTTGTCCTTTTTCTAACATGATATTCCCAGTTTCTTAGGATTTATTCTCGATTTTGTCCTTTTTTTATCATGATATTCCCAGTTTCTTGGGATTTATTCTCGATTTTTTCCTTTTTCTAACATGATATTCCCAGTTTCTTAGGATTTATTCTCGATTTTGTCCTTTTTTTTATCATGATATTCCCAGTTTCTTAGGATTTATTCTCGATTTTGTCCTTTTTTTTATCATGATACTCCCATTTTTTAGGATTTTTCTTCGATTTTTGTCCTTTTCTTACCATGATATTCCCATTTTTAAGGATTTTTTTCGATTTCGTCATTTTCTACCATGTTATCCACGTTTTTTAGGATTTTTGTTAAAGATTTTGTCCTTTTCTACCAAGATATTCCCGTGTTCTTGGGATTTTTTCTTCTACAACTGGGTTTTTTCCCTCGTATCCGCCGGTCTTTTCTTTAGGGCGACACCAAGTTAGCCTTATTGTCACCTGAGGAGGGAGTCGAAATAAGTTTGTTTTTTATATCTTTAGGCTTACTGGTTATATGCTCTTACCACTCCTCCTCTCTCCCTTACCCCCCTTCCTTCTCTCCCTCCATCTCTCCCTCCACCTCTCCATCTCTCCCTCCCTCCACCTTGCCTCTCCTCTCCCTCCCTCCCTCCATCTCTCCCTCCCTCCCTTCCATCTCTCCCTCCACCTCTTCATCTCTCTACCTCTCCCTCCCTCTACCCTCTACTCTTCCATCTCTCCCTCTCTCCACCCCTCCATCTCTCCATCTCCCTCCTTCCCTCCCTCCCTCCCTCCAGCCCTCAACCCCGCTCTCCTTTTCCCCTCTCTCTATTCTCTCCCATTTCTAGCCCCTCTAACCCTCTTCCCCTCTGAGTATCATCACCTGCTTCGCCTTCTCTCCCTGCCTCGCATTTTTCCTCCCTCCCTTAACATAAATTCCCCTTTTCCCTCACTTTCCCCTCACTTCAGTGCTAATTTTGAAATAGAGTAAACACAGGAGGTGCAAAGGGTGTTAGTTTATGGTGGAGGCGACAGCAATATTGTGATAGCAGGCTGACATAAGCACTATTTTCGATTGTAATTACATGTAGATGTTTTATACGCCGCCTTATAAGTTTGATGACGTTTACTACTTTTGATGGCATAGGTATGTCATTATATTTAGCACCGCCCGTTTAATAGTTAATTAGTGTTGCTTGCCATCGCGTTTCAGTGTTGTCGTTGTTCAAGTTTGTATGCCAAGAGATCGCAAAGAAAGTTTATGTTAACCCCTTCACGCCCAGATCTTTCTATTGCCATTATAAAATTGTCTGTAGTTAGCCATAAAATAACGAGAAGTAACTAAATAAACCAAATTAGTTAGTGGACAGGGATACTAAACAGGTGATATCTATAAAACATTGCTTATATTCACAAAAAATCGTCTAATAGTAGTCGAATTACAATGGAAATTACGTTCTGGGTCTCAAAGGGTTATAGATTTTGAGTATCTTTGTACCGATAACTGATATCGAGGCTTGATTTACGCTTTTTCAGCCTATTGTTTTCTCTACACTATTGTCAAAATATAAGTTATCTATTTATACCTTATTTTCTGGGTTATATGTTTTCGTTTTTTTTTCTTATTATTCTTTTCTCTCGCGATTTTCAAAGTAAAACTGCTTTAAACTAGAAGTATGATATATTACTATGCGTGAAAATCATATAGAGTTAGTCCCTTCCTCTACACTGAGGTGGCAACACTGGTCTCTGCATAACACTGACCTATCATAAACGGTTTCTGAATTATAAACTTATATATTTACTATAACGCGTTCAGCTCACAACTCATTTCTCACACAGCAACACTTACCCATCACAAGTTATTGTAAATGGATGGATCTACAATTGTATTCCCAGCATTTCCAATTATCTATCGAAAAAAAAACTTTCGAATTTCTGGCTGCCCAAAAATATTCCGAATTTGACGACGATCAGGTTTTTGTTATTTTGCCGCAAAACTATGAGTCTTAGAAGAAAACTTATCGAAGTAATAAAGGTTTATCTTGAGGTGTTCTACATGAAGCAGTAATCGGTTTGTAGAAACATCTCATGGTTGTTGAGAAAATTGATATTTTGTATAAATGTACGAATATGCTATTTTCTCGGGTTTTTACCAATATATATTTTATTGCTTTACGCCAAATCATAGCCCTTGATCTACTTCATATTTACTTTTCTATACTTGTTGCACGAATCTGCCATAGTTTTTGAGTTATTGAAAAAAAACTTGATTTAAAAAAAATCAAGGCATACCCCTTGCAAAATTTGCAATATTTTTTTAAAAATAGATTTGTTTGAAAATTTGTTCCTAGCAGTTTTAGGGCATGCTGAACACGAATATGGAACCAGTTTTCAGTTACAATGATTATAAGTTTCTATTTCAGCTAATTCACAATGACATGATACTTCCAGATATTCCTTAAAAACCACAAATTAGACAAAACTTACTACAAGACATAAAAATATGATAGGCATTGCTAGATTAATCATTACTTCAATACAACGATAAGTATTATTATTTTCAGTATTATTATTAGTATTATTCACCCTTATTTGAGCCACCCATGCGATTGTCAAAGTCCTTATTAAAACCTAGGAATACTACAGCAATCCTGTGGGACTTATAATGCCCTCCCATGACTCCTGTAGGATGCGTGAAAGAGCGAAGAGGCCCGTGAAGGACTCTGAAGGATTATATACAAAGTGAAGGATACTTAAAAAAATAGTTCTTCTTCCTCCCTTTCTTCTCCTCCTCCTCCCTTTCTTCTCCTCCTCTTCTCCTCCCTTCCTTCTCCTTCTCCTCTCTTCCCTTCCTTGTCCCACCTCCTTCCTTCTCCTCCCCCTCTGCCCTCCTTCCTCCTCCTCGTCCCTCCCCTCCCCTTCCTCCTCCTCTCCCCTTCTTCCTTCTCCCCCTCCCGCCTTCTTCCTCCGCCTATCGTATTTATACGATAATTATAAATGATCATATATCAGATCACGCTGGGCAGCCGTGGCACGCACCGCATGGGAGAGCTCGGACTCCCACTAGTAAGGCTAAGGATAATTCAAACTTGCTCGAATAATGGAAATTTATTGAATAAATTTGAAATGGCCTGAAACAGGTCGAATTATCCGAAGTTTGAATTATACGGGTTCGATTTAGAGAGGGTTTACTGTACTGTCGTCTTTATAGGGACGCAAGTAACCGTTTTTTTTTTTTTTTTTTTTTTGCCAGTCCTTCGTTATGTAAAAAAAAAAAAAATCGTATGCCCCTGTGTCTCTCGTGCAGCCTCAGTCCATCAAACACTGAGTGCGAGTCGCGTCAAAGGAAGTTCTTAACAGATATCGCGGAGCAAATAAATCGCATGCATGAAATCGAAGTCAGAAACGTTTCATCGGGTCAGGTGTGTTGATGTCGCGGCAAGATAAGGGCGTCTGTCTGGCGTTACCTGTGTCTGGGGTGTGAAGAGCAGGTAGTGGATCGATAGTGCTTGCAGGGAAAGTTGGGAGGGTGATGGAGAAGGTATTTGTTAATTGATTTTTCTTAAGTGTGTATATATATAGGGAGATAACAGTGCTGCGTGGATAAATGGCATGAGAGAGATGGATAGTGGATTGTGTGCGTGTGTGTGTGTGTGTGTGTGTGTATGTGTGTGTGTGTGTGTGTGTGTGTGTGTTGAGGGCAGTGTATGTGTGTGTGTGTGTGTGTTTGTGTGTGTATTTGCCTAGTTGTGATATATGGGAAATGAGTTACATGCATGGGGTCCCGTCTCCTTGTCTTATTTGGTCAATCTTAGCTGTAAAAACATGAATATACTTTTGGCATCTACAATTTTACTGTCCAGGCTACTCCACATATCAATGCACCAATGTGTGTGTGTGGGTGTGTGTGTGTGTATGTATATGGGTGTGTGTGTGTGTGTGTGTGCATGCATGTGTGTGTGTGTGCATGCATGTGTGTGTGTCGAGCTTCAAAGACACTGAGGCAGAATTTAAAGCTGTGTTGGCTCTCCCGATCTGAAGTTTCACCTTCCCTACTGCTTTTATGGAAAATTTATGATCACAGTTGGAATATTCAGCAGAGGTTTGATTTCCATATCTGTCACGGACGCTCACGCCCTCCCATTCCAGATGCGTTGATAGTAGTGGGTTGAGTAGTAGTTTAGATTATAGTAGTAGTTTATAGTAAGGGTTAGGCAGTTTGGTGAGTAATTTGACGAAGAATAATATGTAAGTCGAAGGATTTTATGGATGTACCAATAATGTTCTTCCTGTTTCTGCTATGTTTCCTTTTGATTGATGATGATGATGATGATGATGATGATGATGATGATGATGATGATGACTTGCCCTCGCTTCCTATATTAATACTAACGATATGAAACACAGATGTAAACCCATAAGTGTAAATTTCTTCAAGTGTTTCTCTATCACTGATGTTACAGTGTGGTACAGTTTCCAATTCAGTATAGATTGTTCAATAGATTCGTATGTAGATAAGATACCAAACCACGTAATGCAGATATTATGGATAGTACCTCTCTCTCTCTCTCTCTCTCTCTCTCTCTCTCTCTCTCTCTTCTCTTCTCTCTCTCTCTCTGTCTCGTCTGTCTCTCTGTCTCTGTCTCTGTCTCTCCTCTCTCTCTCTCGTCTTCTTCTCTCGTCTCTCTCTCTCTCTCTCTCTCTCTCTCTCTCTCTCTCTCTCTCTCTCTCTCTCTCTCTCTCTCTCTCTCTCTCTCTCTCTCTCTCTCTCTCTCTCTCTCTCTCTCTCTCTCTCTCTCATATTTTTGCAACGACATCCACTACTTTATATATCGCTTACGGTCTCATTTTCACATGGCAAACATAAATTTTCATCTTTTCTGAACGTGTGTGTGTGTGTGTGGTGTGTGTGTGTGTGTGTGTGTGTGTGTGTGTGTGTGTGTGTGTGTGTGTGTGTGCGCGCTCCAATAAACAATGTGCGTTTTTTTTATAGATTTGATTTATATAAGTTACTCCAATCTGAATACAAAGAAGATTAATGATGGCTCTGCGCACACACACACACAACACACACACACACACACACACACACACACACACACACCACACACACAAACCAACCACACACACACACACACACACAACACATACACACCCCACACAACACACACACACACACACCACACACACACACACACACACACACACACACACACCGTACTACCGTCCTCCTTTACGGAAAATCAATACCCGGGCGCACCAACCTTTCCTACGCGAGGCGGGAGGAGCGGAGGAAAGGGAGGAAAGAGGGAGAGAGGAAAAGAGAGGGAAAGGAGGGCAACATGGAGGGGAGGAGGAAGGGGGAAGGTGGAAGAGGGGTTAATAGTGGTGGGGGGAGATGGTGGTGATGGTGGTGGGTGGAGGAGGAGGTGGAGGAGGAGGAGGAGATGACTGTGTTGGTGGTGGTAATGGTTTTGGTGTAGGAGGATGTCAAGGAGGAGGAGGAGGAGGAGGAGGAGGAGAGGAGGAGGAGGAGGATAGGGAGGAGGAGGAGGAGGAGGAGGAGGAAATAGTAAAGGAGATGAGTTATATCCGTCGTTCTTTCAAGTTTTTGTGCTCGATCTTCTCTTCCTCACTCTGATACTTCCATGATCTCGCTTGGTTTATTTACGCGTCTTCAAATACTCTTCTGAAACACTCGACTGAGGCTTTATATTTATTATCTACTTATTTCGTTATTAAGTTATTTACAGTTTGGTGATTTTCAGGCACTTACCTATTTTACAAAACCACCGATAAATGTTTAAACAATCATTTATTTACACTTAATTTTCCTCCAATCCTCTCCTGAAATACCCGAACGAGAATTTTTCAGTTATTGACAATTGGATGAAGTTTCGACACATTTTAGGCAATGTCCTCTTTTACAAAATCACCGATAAATGTTTAGACCATCATTTATATCCATTTCTAATCATTTATTCTCATTGGCAAAACCACCGATGGCCTCACTGATATAATCCTGGGTAGTTTAACCCCTTCACACCCAGAACGTAATTTCCATTGTAATTTGGGTACCATTAGACGAATTTTAGTGACTATAAGCATCATTTTATAGATATGACCTGTTTAGTATCCTTGTCGACTAACAAATTTGGTATAATCAGTTACTTTTTGTAATTTTATGGCTCGGCAACATACATTTTTTTATAGCAAAGGAAAGATCTGGGCGTGAAGAGCTTAATTTTTTTTTCTCTCTCTTTCGCACTGTAATTTTTGTCTTCAGCCACAGTCCCATTGCTTTCCTTTACAGTAACCACTTTTTTAGGTATGTATTATGTTTTTTTTTCTCGTTATGGTGGTAGATTTTTCAGAATGTTAACCCTCTCCCCGATCTTTCCTTTGCTGAAAAAAAACCCTTTTGGGTTTAGCCTAAAATAAAAAAAAAAACTAAATATCCCAAATTATTTAAATTTGGAAAAGGTATAAAACAGGTATAGTATCAAATATTGTTTAAGCACCAAAAGCGTTAATGGTCCCAAATTACAAGGGAAAATTACTTCGGGGCCCTAAAAGGGTTTTAAGGATTGGGAATTTTGTTTTTTAATTATTTCAACTACCGTGTTTATGATCCACTAACACATCATTCCTTACTGAACTATCCAAAATGTATAGTGTTTTTATATATTTAATTCAATAAATAGTGTACTTAACACACATACGTATTCACACAAGAACGTATTTAGCAAGGTTTTTTTTAAATATTCTTGAGCTATTATTTATTTTCATTTAAGACTTCATTTAGGATTTTTTTTCTTCTTACATTTTAATTGATATTGTTTTATATATATATTTAATTCCAAAAGTATTTTCGAAAGCTTTAAACCCCTTTGAGACCCAAAAACAAATTTTCCACTGAAATTTTGGGCCCATTAGACGATTTTTTTAGTGATATAAGATCTTTTATAGTATGACCGTTTAGTATCCTTGCCCACGGGGTTAATTTGTATATTAATGATTTTTCGAATTTAATGGCTCGACAACAGGCAATTTTTTTATAGCAAAGGCAAGATCTGGGCGTGAAGGAGTTAAAATGTATTCCTTAGCGTTTATTTATTTACCTTTAGAACTTACGGTATTTTTCTTCTTAAGTACTTTTTCATAACGCAATTTCGACAGCGTTCAAAAAATAATCTTAGGTTTGTATTACTTTCCATTCAGAACTCCTTAGGGACTTTTTCTTCTTACTTCTTCTGCCTCACGTAAAAACGCAAACTACGAACCTACATTTGTTCCTTAATTCACCTAAAAAAAATTTTACCCATTTTTTTTTTTTTTCCCACTTTTCTTTTAAGTTGAGGTTTTTTTATTTGTATTTTTTCTTTTGACTTTTTTAGGTTTTTGTATAGTGGCGGATATGGTCTGTTGTTAGCGCAGTGCAGGGACATCCAACAATACTTTACAACTCGAATAAACTCCTAAGCATCCTTTGTACCGTGCTAAGTTTTGCGCTTCAGGTCATGAAGGGGGGAGGGGGAAAGGGGGAAGGAAAGGTAGGAGGAGGGGAGGAGGAGGAGGAGGGGGGGAAGGAGGAGGAGGGGAGGAGGGGAGGAAAGGGGAAGGAAGGTAGGAGGGGGGGGGGAGGGGGAGGAGGCGAGGAGGGGGAGGAGGAGGGGGAGGAGAGGGGGAGGGGGAGGAGGGGGGGAGGAGGGGGAAAAGGGAGAAGAGTGGGGAGTATAAAAGTATTTCCCGGTCTCTCAAAATTTTTTAGGCCCTTTTCCTCTCTCTCTCTCTCCTCTCTCTCTCTCTCTCCTCTCTCTCTCCTCCTCTCTTTTCCTCTCTCTCTCTCTCTCTCTCTCTCTCTTCTCTTTTTCTCAAGATAATAGTTTTACCAACACGCTCGCCCCTCCTTTTTCTCTCCTCAGCCAATCCGTCACGTGAAAGAGAGAAAGAGAGGAGAGGGAAGAGAGAGAGAGAGAGAGAGAGAGGAGAAGAGAAGAGGAGAGAGAGGATGGAGGATTTAATGATGTGAAAAATTTTTTCCCCCGTAAGAAAATGTATCCTTTTCTCAGTGTTTTTTTTTAGCAGGGAAAAATTTTTTGATAATATTTCGTTTTGTCAATTGGAAAATTAAAAGGTTTGGATTTGGGAAATTTAAAAAAAAGAAAAAACAGACAGACACACAGGGAGAGAGGAGAGAGAGAGGGGAAGAGAAGGGGAAGAGGGGAGAGAGAGAGAGAGAGAGAGAGAGAAGAGGAGAGAGGGGAGGAGAGAGGAGAGAGAGAAGAGAGAAACAGCCCAAACACACACAAAAAATACAAACGCCACAGACAGACAGACTGCATACAGACAGAAACAGCAACGACAGACAGACGACAGACGAAGACGACAGACGACAAAAACATGCATACAGACACCCAACAGATAGCAAGAGTGGGAGGCAAGGAGAGCAATGAAGGAGGGGTCCGTTAAGACAAGAGAGGCGATAAAGGCTATGTAAGCACGTGTATGTGTGTGTGTGTGTGTTTAATTAATGAAATACTTAAGTAATGAGGGGGTATTAGTGCAGTAAGTCTTTTTACCCACGTTATTATTCAAATTAAAGGACATTTTTTCCGACTGGTCGTAGCCTGGAAGTATTAGTTAAAAGAGGCATGATTTAGGAAAAACCCAAAAGAAGGGCATCCTCTTTCCCCTTCCTCTTCCCCCCCCTCTTCCTCCTCCCCCCCTTTCCTCCTCCTCCTCTTCATCACCAACTTTAATCACACACTTAGCCTGTCTCTTCCTCTATCGCTTACTACACCTCCTCTTCTTCCTTGCTTCCTCCTCCTCCTCCTCCCCTCCTCCTCCTTCCCTTCCTCTCCTTTCCCCCTCCTCCTCTCCCCCTCCTCCCCCTCCCCCTCCTCCTCCTCCTCCTCCTCCCCCCTCCCTCCTCCTCCTCCTCCTCCTCCTCCTCCTCCC
>JACEEZ010024548.1:242500-245000 GCA_016584305.1 Chionoecetes opilio
TATTGGATTGTGGTAATGTGTGGGGCGGCGAGGTAACCTTCTTCTTTTTCTTCTTGTGATCTTTGTTGCTTACGTAGTATCGCTTCATAGGTCCTCTTCAAACTTTGTCTCCTTAGTTAACAGACTTGTCAACTCTTCCTTTGGCTATTTCACCTGGGATACTAAAACATTTTCATTAGTTTTGGTCCTAAACCCCATGTGACCCAGAACGTAATTTGCATTGTAATATGGGTACCATTAGACGATTTTAATGAATATAAGCAATATTTTATAGATATGACCTGTTTAGTATCCTTGTCCACTAACTAATTTGGTATATTCAGCTACTTTTCGTCATTTAATGGCTTGACAACATACGAATTTTATATGGCAAAGGAAAGATCTGGGCGTGAAGGGGTTAAACTAACATCCTAAATCCTAGTGGCGCGGGTAGACTTTGATAGTGAAACACGGCACGCGAGGACCGTAGAGTTTTTTACGCCACTGACTACCTGGCAATATTATGACGAAAATAGGAATACATTTTACTTTCTTCTATATCTGTTACATTCTATTGCTTTCTGTCTGTATGTTATCTGTATTACTCTTGCCTCTCGTGGTTGTGTGTAGTTCACCCACGGCCTTGATCACGCGCTGGACATGCGAATTTACAATGCGAGCTGTGTAATGTACGGTTTTACTCTAAATAACTTTCCCACAGTTTCGGAAACGGCTCGCCAGTTTTTACCATCCCGGAAATAGCTTGGTGTTCACTGAGGCCGATATTTGATGTGTGTGTGTGTGTGTGTGTGTGTGTGTGTGTGTGTGTGTGTGTGTGGTGTGTGTGTGTCTGTGTGTGTGTGTGTGTGTGTCATCTCTTTCTATCTTTCCTCTCTCTTCATGTCTATATATCCTCCTTTCTCTCTCTCTTTCTCTCTATGTTTTCTCTGTCTCTCAAACGTGTCTAGATCTTCCAGCTTATGTACTAATCTTCCAATAAGCCGAGTAAACTCCACTCAAACTCACCAAACAAACTCCCTTTTCTTTCTAGCTCTCCCCTAACCTTCTACACCCCACTTGACCCCCCTTAACCTCCCTTAACTCCTTCACCCTTGCTCTTACTTCCCTCACACCCTTAACTCCCTTACCCATACTTCCCTCACACACTTGACTCATCGCCCCCCGACTACCCTACCTCCGTCCCTTCTATAAGCCTTCTTCCCTACCTATCCCTCCCTCCTCACTCTATAGCAAGGCCTTAAGGGTAGGGAACAAGGGTTTACGCTCCGTACTTCCATTTCTGCCTTGAAGCTAAAATGTCATTGGAGTTTGATGGAGAAGGATCGTGACGTAAGTGTTACAGAAAAGAAGGAAGAAAAAGGAAGAGGTGAAGGAGGAGACAAAGACGAGGTTTTAGGAAGAGGACAAGGAAGAAGAGTGAGAGAAATGAGGAGAAGGATGAAGAGGGAGAGAAATAAAGATTATGATTGGTGATGGTTTTGCAAGTAGCGATGAGAAGAGTAGAAAGGAATACAAAGGAATACAAAGGAAGAACAGACAGCAACAGCCCTACTAGGCCAAACGAGGCTGCCTGTGTGACTACTTTCTACCACTATAGTTTCCACGTGTTAGAGGTTGAAGAATAGCAAAGTTTAAAGAGATGAGGGAGAAAGGAGAGAGGATAGTGGTGAATTGTGTGGTAGTTGTATAGTCAAAGGTGTAGTGTTGGAGGGAGACGCAGGTTAGTTATGAGTATGTACGGTATTTTGAGTATGAGTATGAGTGTGTATGAGTTGAGTATGAGTATGTGTATGAGTGTGAGTTGAGTATGAGTTGAGTATTAGTATGTGTATGAGAATGAGTATGTGTATGAGTATGAGTTGAGTATGTGAGGTATTATGAGTATGTATATGAGTATGAGTATGAGTATATGTATGTGTATGTTAGGCTTTTAGGTGACGAGATCAGACTTGCAGATGAGGAAGATGAGCAGCAAGGGATGAGGAAAAGATCAAGGGAGACTATGGTGACATTACCATGCAGACGGTGAGAGAGAGAGAGAGAGAGAGAGAGAGAGAGAGAGAGAGGCGAGAGAGAGAGATGAGAGAGAGGAGGAGAGAAGAGAGAGAGAGAGAGAGAGAGAGAGAGAGAGAGAGAGAGAGAGAGAGGGGCAGACAGACAGACAGACAGACAGACAGACAGACATAGACAGAGAAAAAGAGAGAGAGAGAGAGAGAGAGAGAGAGAGAGAGAGAGAGAGAGAGAGAGAGAGAAAGAGAGAGAAGGGATTTATTGGCAGTGGAGAAGACTATACTATATAAGGGGACTGAAATTGATAAAGGGGAAATGTGAGATAGCTGCGAAAAAGAATCCTAGGCAGCTGGGATGAAAAACTCCAAGGTTCGCTGGATTAAGAAAAAAATATTGAAGAGTCCTGCACCGTAATTTCCATGTCGATTCACATAGTATAAAACCACCTAAAAAGTGAAAAAAAGGGAAAAGTGAACAGAAAAAAATAGGG
>JACEEZ010024548.1:250000-267500 GCA_016584305.1 Chionoecetes opilio
ACACCACCACCACCACCACCACCACCATACACCACCACCACACACCACCACCACCACCACTACCACCACCACTACCACCACCACCACCACACACCACTCACCACACATACCACCACCCACCACACCACACCACCACCACCACACACCACCACCACTACACCACCACCACCACCACCACACCACACCACACCACCACCACCACTACACCACCCCACCCACCACCACCACCTTAATAGAGAGAAGCGAGTAGTGTGTTACATGGTCCGTTAATTACCTAGTCACTCAGGTGTGTCAGATGTGTGTGTCAGGGTGTGTGTGTGTGTGTGTGTGTGGTGTGTGTGTTGTGTGGTGTGTGTGTGTGTGTGAACAAAGAGCAATATCATTTGAGTATATTTATATCATGAAACTTGCTTTGAAAATGAATGTTCGGAGAATATAAAAGTTTACTCGCTGTTTCCACCTGTCAGGTTTCCCAGTGCAATATCCGGTAGGTTGCCACACACGCTCCACCCAGCAACGCCCCCCCCCTTCCCCTTGCTGCCCCTCCCCCTTTCCCCCCTCCTCCCCTCAGCACCACGCCCACCACCATGCCCCTGGGACTAGACGTTTCAGAGAGAGGAAGAGGGAAAACAATGCGAAGTTGCGTGAAGAATTCTTGGAAATCGAATATAACGAAACTGGCTCAATTCACGATTTGGTAACTAGAAAATCGCAAACAAACTCATATTTCCTTTTGTTTCTTCCTCTTGTCCTCTCTTCGTTATCTTTTTCTTCTTCTTTTTCTTCCTCTTCTTCTCTTCCACCTCCTCCAAAACGTTGATTTGATGTTTTGGTTAAATTAAAATTGGTGTTAAATTCAGATCTTCCTTTTCTTCTTCTTCTTTTGAGAGAGAGAGAGAGAGAGAGAGAGAGAGAGAGAGAGAGAGAGAGAGAGAGAGAGAGAGAGAGAGAGAGAGAGAGAGAGAGAGAGAGAGAGAGAGTAAGTGTGTGAGTTTGAAAGAGAGAAAGTGGATACCTATGAGAAAGCGTCTACGTGTCTAGGGAAGTCAGGGAAAAGAGATGAAAGTGTCTCGTGTGTTGACAGTTCGGGAAGACTAACAACAGACACTAACAACATACGATCACATGCAAGGCCTCTGCCAAAACAAGGGTGTCAGGCGGGTGGGTTTGGCAGTTCTTTCGCTCGTCCCTCAAACACATGTGACAGATAGAAGCTCAAGGGTATTGATGGCATGTTGACAGTGGTGGTAATACTGTTTTTGCACGGATTTAAGCCTTGTTGATGTTGTTTTTGCGCCGATTTAAGCCTGATTGATGCTGTTTTTGCGCCGATTTAAGCCTTGTTCATGCTGTTTTTGCGCAGTTTTAAGCCTGATTGATGGTTCTTATTGATGGGTTTGTGTTGTTTTGGGGACGAGGAAGGTTAAGGTTGATGTTGTTTTAGGGGTGCGAGGTTGATGTTAATTTTAAGGTGTTTTTTTCACTGCTTGGGTTGCATGTTTTTTCCTCTGTTTTCTTTATACGTGTTTGATGCTTTTTTTTTCTATTTCTTTTGTGTCTGATCTTTGTATGATTTTTTTTTTAGTTTCTTTCAAATTACGATCCTGGTTTTTATTTCATGTGTTTTCTTTTCCTGGTTTGATTTATTGATGCTAGTTTTCCTTTGTTTTGCTGCGAATTATGATTTACTTGTTTATGTTCGTGTTGTGTTTGCTTTATCCTGAAATCATGGTTTAGAATCAGGGTTCTTCAAAGTACGGAGAGAGAGAGAGAGAGAGAGAGAGAGAGAGAGAGAGAGAGAGAGAGAGAGAGAGAGAGAGAGAGAGAGAGAGAGAGAGAGAGAGAGAGAGAGAGGAAGGTAAGGAGAGATAATAGGTAGCATAGGAGAGAGAGAGAGAGAAAGGTAAGGAAATAGAATAGGTAGCATGGGAGAGAGAGAGAGAGAGAGAGAGAGAGAGAGAGAGAGAGAGAGAGAGAGAGAGAGAGAGAGAGAGTGTGTGTGTGTGTGTGTGTGTGCCGATGGGAGAAGGCAGGACTGACGCATAATCTCCACTTGCCAATTAAGCAATACTATTTTTTTATACTTACTTAGTTACAATTGACACAGTACTTCTACATTTTTTTCAACTACTATTAAATGAATAGATAACATTTACATTGGCACACTCAAACACATGCAATGATTTTATATCCATTAGATGTATGTATGTATGTATACCGTATATATATGCATGCACATTTATATGCATATGTATGTAATGTATGTATGTAAAATAAATCACAACGAAGAGAGAAAGCAGCAACAGTTGTAACACAGGGTCGTGAATATAATGCATAAAATCAAACAGGATCGCGATGAAAAAAAGTTTGAAGAATACTCTGGTTGAAATAAGCGAACTTTTAATTACTTTTTGTTCCCTTGGCCAGTCCTTTGTGATGTCAAAAAAAAATCTAAAAATATCAGCATTCTTTCCCTCTACATCCCACTTACTTCTACATACTATACTACCCACTTCCCCTTCCAACATTCCTCTTTCTATATGCATTCCTACACTTATACAAAATTTATCATAGTTACCTCCTACTCTACTACACCCCGTCTCTCTATTTCTCTCCATTACTTTGATTTACCTGATCCCCCCAAGCCTCTGAAACAGTGTTCGTAATCCCTAACATCATCCTGCTCTTCATTTCAGTTTCGCGTAGTTTCCCCTCCGACTCCTTTGTAACCCCTGGCAGTAAGTCTCCATTTTCTTTACCAGGCTCGCTTCGCCCTCTCCCTCATCTGATCCTCATATGTCACAGTCGCACAACTTCACTCTTTGTCGTCCTTATAAATCATATCAGTCATCTTTAGTAAGTCCTGTTCTTCATCTCTGTCTTGCTGTCTGACGTTTCTCCTTCATTCTAAGCTACGTTATTGTATTTGACGAAGAGTACGGTAGGTGTGTAGAAATACTGACAGGTGTAAAAACAGGTGATGAAAGAGACGGGCTGGGAAATGAGTACTTTATAGATACTTTATAGTACTTTATAGAAGAGTGTAGGGATGAAAGCAAAGAAATCGATGCATATTATTATATTGACAACCATCTTCCCGTTTTTTATGGCGCTTGTTGGCATTTTACGTCTACTTGATACGTTACAAATTCCTATTATGGGTGTAGAATTTTATGTCTTTATTACCTTTTACGTCACATAGCTGTTTTTGTGCCTTAAATAATATTATCAAAGACTTTAAGACAATGGCCCGTATCTTTGCCATACCAGGAGAAGAAGAGTTAGATGTGATACAGACTGACTTACAGAGTGACTTATTACAGAGTGACTTATTGTATGTATGACTTATTGTAGTGGCGATCTGATATAAGTTTTTAAGTGGATAAAGGAATACAATATAGGCGATGTAGGAAAAGTTCTTAAGGTTAGTAAACAGAGTAGAGCGAGAAATAACGGATTCAAGCTGGAAAAGCGTAGATTTAAAAAGGAAATTGGGAGAAACTGGTTCACAAAAAGGGTGGTGAATGATTGGCATGGACTCAGTCGTCAGGTGGTCAATGCGGAGTCTATTGGGGTCTTTAAAAGGAGTCTGGATAAATTCATGGATGGGGAAGAGAGGTGGATATAGGTAGAGTTAGGTAACAGGAACTACCTCGTGTAGGTCTCATGGCCTCTTGCAGCTTCCTTACTTTCTTATGTTCTTATGTATTATGGTATTTACATGGTTCAAATCCCTTTTCTTGGACAGAGAGATGACAAGGACATACTTCAAGGCTTGTGAGAATAACAGGAGAAGAACAGTTGGGTGTGGTAAATAGAGACTGACCTGTTATATGTATCATGCTCTGAGAATGTAGGCTACTGTAGTGTATACGTTAATTTAGCACTGAGAGTTTGGTGAGAGGCTAGAAGAGGGTTGGGAAGGGATTAAGGTTGTCGTGTTGGAAAGACTTTT
The DNA here is from genome assembly GCA_016584305.1 of Chionoecetes opilio. NCBI lineage: Eukaryota > Metazoa > Arthropoda > Malacostraca > Decapoda > Majidae > Chionoecetes > Chionoecetes opilio. The sequence goes on from JACEEZ010024548.1 coordinate 253,956, forward strand.
TTTGGTGCAAGTTTTGAGTGGATGAAAATTAATATGTGTGTGTGAGGGGAGGTTGTGTTGTGTGTGTGTGGTGTGTGTGTGTGTGTGTGTCAGGAGTTTCATAAGAAGAAACTTTGCTTCTATGCATTTTTCCTCTAAGCCTAATAGTTACGGGGTAAAATTGTTTATAAGGAAACATAGGGTGAAATATATATGTGATATTAATACCCTATTTAATAATCCCTATTAAGAGTATATATAATAATAGGGGTAGATATGATATACCCTTAATAGTAGGTATATCTAATATACCCCTAATAATCCCCTGAGAGATACTTTATTAAATGATGTGAAAATACCTGGATCTTATATATAGGTTTGGTGAGGTTAGGTTAGGTTAGGTTTTAATTTTTTTGTTTTGCCAATGAAATTATTAGCCCAAGAGGAAACATTAATAGGGTAACAACAAACAAACGTTAAGCTTGAGGTGTTTTACCTATTGATATAATAGCTATCTCAAAATAGGGGTACAACTTTGATTTTCAGTAAAAAATCATATTTTTTAAATAACTCGAAAACTATGAGGTTTACAGGAAATTTCTAGAAAAGAGTAAAGATAAAGCTTGAGCAGGCCTTGCTGATGAGCCATAGCAAAATTAACTTGGAGTTTAAATACGTGTGAAAATTGTATTGGTGTATTTTTGACATACTATTATGTATCTCAAAATCTACACGAGATAATTTACTTCTGATAATGGCATTGGATAGAACACATCAACTTTAGCAACTTTGCTTCTATGCATATTTACTCTTGGCCTAATAGTTACGGAGTAAAATGCTTTTATGAGGAAACATGCGGAATTTGCGGACATATTTGCGTTTGCGGAAATACTTCCGCAAAAACAAATTCGCAAACATTTACACTTCCGCACATCCGCAAACGAATTCGAACTTCCGCAATTTGTGGAAGTTGAGGTTTGCGGAAGTGTTTGCGGAAGTGCCCACCTTTTTAAACTGTTTTGTGGGTTTTGTGGGTTTTGTTTTGGGGGTTTTTGGGTTTTGTGTGTATGGGGGGGATGTGGGGGGGGTTTGGGGTGTTTTGCTGGGGGGGGGGGGGTTGGGGTGGGGGGGGGGGTTGGAGTGGAATTTGGATGGAGGGGGGGGGGAAAGGGGGAAAAGGAGCATGAGGGGGAAAAGGAAGAGAAAAAGGAAAGAGGAGAGAGGGGAGAGAGAGAGGGGAGAAAAGAGGGAAGAGAGGGAAAAAAAAGGAAAAAAAAAAGGGGAAAGAGAGAAAAAAAAAAGAAAATTAAAAAAGAGGAGGAAAGAGGAGGAGCGGAGAGGAAGGAAAAATTTTTTAAAAATGTGGGTTTTAAAAAAACCCCTTTTTGGAAAAAAATAAAAGGAAAAAAGGGGAAAAATTTTTTTTAAAACCCCCCCGGTTTAATAATTTTTCCCGGGGGCTTTAAGGTTAAAGGTTACCCATATAGGGCACCTCTTTCCCCCTTTCCCCCCCGGGTGGATGGGATTTAAGGGGGGGAAAAAAGGGGGAAAATTTCACCCCTCGGGAATAACCCGGGGAAAAATTTGATTGTTAAAAACCCGGGCGTCAATTAAAACCCTTTATGGGAGTGGGAGAAAGGGGGGGAACCGGTGGGATTTGGAGGCATTTAAGGGGGGTCGCAAAATACTGCCTTTTAAAGGGGTTTTTTAAAAAAAAGGGACGAGGGTTTGTGAAGGGGTTTTGGGAAACGTTTGGTGTCTTTTAAATTTTTAAAAAACCCCCAAATTTACTCCCTTTTGCTGAGGGGTTTTAAAAGGGGAAAGGGGAAAAGGGCATTTTTTTATGGGTAGAAAACTTTTGTTGTCAATTACTGCCTTTGGGAAGGTTTAAAAAAAAAGGGGGGGGGGGGGGGGGGGGGGGGGAAAAAAAGGAAAGGGTTGTGAAGGGTTAAAAAACGCTGGGTCTGTCAAAAAAAAGGCCCCATTTTTAACCCTCCTGCTGAGTGGTTAAAGGGGAGGGGGGAAACGGGTTTTTTAGGGGGTAAAAACTTTTTTTCTGAAATTTACTGCCTTTGAAGGGTTTAAAAAAAAAGGGAGCAAAAAGGGGGGCTGTGAATGGGGGGAAAGCTTTTCTGTAAATTGAAAGGCCCCAAGGCCGGAATTTGGTTGAAAGGGATTGGAGGCAAGTTCTTTAATTTAGAAAACTTTTGTTTGTAATATTTTGCCTTTGAAATTTTAAAAAAAGGGGCAAGGGGCGGGGTTGTTTTAAATTTTGGGAAAGGGGTGTTTAAATTTTGAAAGGAAGGCGGGGTTGCTTTAAAAATGGGGGGGAAGTTCTGCTTGTCAAAAAAATACCCCTTTGTTTGAAGGGAATTTTTCAATTTTGGGGGATTTTTAAGGGGGATATGTGGGGCAGGTCTTGGGTTCGTAAATTTTGGGGGGTTAAGGGGGAAATAAAAATTTAATGAATTTTAAAAAGGATAAATGGCGGTAAAAAGGGACTATTAATTGGTTAAGGGATTGATGTGTTTAATAGGTGTTGTTTTGGGGTGTTGTGTGGGTGGGTTTGGTGGTGGTTGGGGTGGTGTGGGGTGGGAAACGCCTTTAAAATTCTCCCCGGAAAAAAGGTTTTAAAAAAACAAAATTGAAAAGAAAAAATTTAAAGCTCAAATAGAAAAGAAAAGGAAGGAAAAGAATTTTAAATTTAAGGGTAGGATTTAGGGGTGAAGGGGGGGGGGGGGGGGTGGTTGGGGGGGGTGGTTTTGGGGGGGGTGGGGGGGGAAGGGAACGGGGAACCATAAAAAAGGGGGGGACCGGCAAAAGATTTGGGGGAGAACAAAAAAAAACTTTCCCAAAGGGGGGAAAAAGGGGGGGGAAATTACGGGGGGTTAAATATTTTTAGGGGCGGGGGAAGAGGGGGGAGAGGGGGGAGAGAGAGAAGAGGGGAGAGAAAAGAGGGAAAGAGAGAGGGGGAGGGGGAGAAGAAGAGAGAGAGAGAGAGAGGGGGGAAGAGATTTTTTGCATAGATTTAGTGCCCAAAAACAAAAAAGGGGAACATTTCAAAAACCCCCTTTTTTTAAAATCAAAATTTTTCCATAATTTTTCCCCTTTACCCTTTCTTCTTTTTGCCCCTTATTAATCCCTAAGATTACCAATATACCCAAATCCCATCCCTCTTTTTATTCCCCACTCCTTGCCCCTTTAAATTATAATCCTGTTTAGTTTTTGATTTTGGTTGAATAAATATTTTAAAAAAAGAAAAGGCCCAACCCCTGATTTTTGTTTGGGGCTATTTAAACCATTATTTTTCTTATATTCTTATTTCTTATATTCTTTTTCCAATTTTTAAAAATTTCATCACAACCGCTTTAAAAATAAAAACGTGGGGGATAAATCCCAAAAAAAAAACCCCAAGGGCGACGCCCAATCCCCAAACCCCACTGACCCCCAGAAAGCGTTGAAAAGCCCTGCCATATTTTTTTTGGTTCCCCCTTTGGTGGCTTTCCTAAAATTCGCCCCCTTTTCCCCGCCCTTTGCGTTTAAAAAAAAGACTATTTTCCCGGGGATATTTCTAAAATCGCCCCCCCCTTCCACCCCCCCCCCGCGAGGGAGGGGGCATTTTCCGCTCACGACGGTTTTCCAGCGGAACCAAACCTCCGCCCAGGCGGCCGTCCTTTGGAAAAAGGGAAAAGCCTGAGAAAGAAGGAGGGGAAAAAACCCCCGGGGGGTTTGCCCTCCTGGCGGGGGCCCACCCCCGCCCGCCACCCGGGAAAGATGCGCCGCCGCCCTTTCGGGAAGGGTCCCCGGGCGGGGACAAGAATTAAGGACCCCCGGCCGTCCTCTTTTTACCCTCGGAGGCTGGGAAAGGAGCAGGACAGGCCTTTCCCAGGGTGGTGTTCTGCAAGGGCCGGCGCCCCCGGGGGTTGGCGGGGGGTTGAAGGTGACAAGCCCCTGCCTGGTTGAAAAACGGTCCCGGGCAGGGGGACAGGGGGTTGGAAGGAAAACCCCAGAAAAAAAAATTTTTGGAGGGGGGCCCCCTCGGGGGACGGGGAAAAAATATCGAATTTTTTCCCCGGGACCTTGTGTTTTGTGGAACTCGACACCCGAGGACGAGTCGCCACCGAGTCCGACTATTATTTCCGCCCTCGAGGACGAGGGGGGAAAAAAAAATCAAAATATTTCCCCCCCGACCCCCAGCAGATTGCTGGAACAATCGCCGCGTTTGACAAAGCCCGTGACCACGAGGGAATTTTCTAAAACCCCAAAAACGTTTTAGCGACCCGACGATGAATATCACCCCGGGGCCGCGATGATTCATACGACAGCGATGACGAACTTCCTCATCCCCGAGGACTTTTTTCGATAGCGATAACGACAACCTTTGCGCATAAAGGGGGGAAAACCCGGCCCGCCCAGGGGGTGTGGCCCACGCCCCGGGGGGATGGGGAGCGTTGGCCTCCGATGGGCGAGGAGGATTGGGACTTTTGGGACATCGTGGGGGGCTGCGCCCCGCGTGGTGACGTCCCCGCTGGTTTTGTAACCCGGCCTGGTTGTAATTTTTGGACCCCCTAACACTCTAACACGCCGCCCTTTATTGGGGGAAGGGCGCGAAAATAACAAGCGGATATTTGCTTTCTTAAAAAAAAGAGGCGCCCTCTTACTACCATAAAGCTGCCGACGCGTGGAAAAAAGGGTTTTTTCCCATATAATAAATCTCGAGGAAAAAAAAAAAAAAAACAGCCCCGGGGCCCGGTTACAAAGGGTTCCGGGCAGGGGACCCGGTGTGAGGGAAACCCCCAAACAATGGGACGGAGGTTTTCCCCCGGGACAACGAAAAATTTGTCCCTTTTCTTGAGGGGGGAAAGGGGGGAACTAACACCGGATATTTGCTGGCCCTTTTAAAAAAGGCCGTACGTTTTACGCTGCCGGAAAACGGGGAAAAAAAATAAATAATAAATCTCGAGGAAAAAAAAAGTATCCTGCAAACCCGAGCCCCTTTAAATTCCCTTTTTTAAAAAAGCCTTTCTAATTTTAATTCTTTCGAATCCTGAATAATTGAAAATATTTGTTATTTCATCTTTGAAATTATTTTTTGTTTTATTTGCATTTTTTTAAACCTGGGGGGAAAACCCTTCCGGGGAAAGAAAAGGGGTTTTAAAACCCCTTTACGCCCGATCTTTTTTTCCATGAAAAAATTTTTATATTTTTGGGGCTATACATTTATGAAAAATAAATGAATATTTCCCAAAAACCCTTAAATGGGCCCGTAAGACGCCCTTAAACGGCGAGGGACGAGGAGCCCCCTTAAAAAAACCCTTCCCCACGTGCGCACGTGTGGCGTACCCGGAGTTTTTTAAACCCGTTGAAAATTGCTAGGTTTGTGGTCTCAAATCCAAAACACCAAATTTCAACTTAGTCGGGACAGCCGTTTTTTCAGCTATAGCAAGAAACGTTTTTCTGACACCCCCCACGCCCCCCCGGAAAAGCGCCCCGCGCCAGCGGGCCCTTCACGTGAGACAAAACATGTAACACAAATAGGGGGTTTTAATGGGGCTATCAATGGCCGGAAAAACGCCTTGTCAATCGGAAAACGGGATTTTCCAAAAATATAAGCCCTTTAAAAGCGTGAGGTCGGGGCGGGTTTGGGTGGGGCCGGTTTTTTTCCCCGGAAAAAAAAACCCCTATCGTGAGGGCTCGGAAACGCTTCGCCCCCCCCCCCCTCGCCCCGTAACTAAATACTAGTATAAATACTTCTACTACTACTACTACTACTACTTCACACTTTTACTACCCATAACTTTCTTTCTACTTACTAACAGTTTCTACTACTCTACTAGTACTACTACTACTACTACTCTACTACTACTACTACACTATAGGTGTCTTTGCCGTGGGCGTCAAGCCCTTTGCTGTGCAGGCGAAAAAAAAAAGCGGGAAATGCGAGATGGAGGCCCCAACCCAAAATCCACTTGCCGCCCGTGGGGGTTTTGAAAACTTATGGCAATTTTTTCCCCCACTAAATAAAATTTTTATTAAATATAAAAAAGGGTTTTCTGGTTAAAATTTTTCGGAAAATTTTTTTATTTAAAAATTTTTTCAAAATAAAAAAACCCTAAACACAAAAAAAAAAAACTGCCATTATGGACTCTCAAGGAAAAAAAAATGCCTGAACTTAATATTTTATTAAAATTTCGTCATTTAAAAACTTTGCGAGAAAAACCCTTTTTACATGGAGAATTGAATAAAAAGGGAGAATTTCATTAGCCCTTTTCCCTTGATATTTTTTGGTTTTTTCCCGTAAATGAATTTTGCACCCTGCAGAAATTAGCGTTAACTATAAAAAATAACATCATGAAAACGGGTAATTTTTTTCCCCATTAATGATGTATTTATTTTTGTTAACGCTAATTTCTGCAGGTGCCCAATTCATTTATCAAAAACGAAATATATCAAAGGAAAAACCAAAAGAAATTTTCCCCGTCTATTAAAATTTTTCCATTTTAAAAAGTTTTCTCCCCAAAGTATTTTTAAAGACGAAGAGTTTTAAAAAGAATATTTAAATTCTGCATATTTTCCCCTATATCCCGTGGGGCCTCTCCCCTAGCAAAAGGGAAAATTTTTCTGCTGTCATTTTAAATTCCCTTTACCTTTGCTTTTTTACGCTGAAATCTGTGGGCTTGAATGGGGCTATAAAATGGCGAAGAAACCCCTTGTCATCGGAAAAACGGGATTTCCAAAAATTAAGCTCCTGAAAAAACGTGATGGGGCGGTCGGGTCGGGCCCTTTTTCCTGGAAAAAAAAACCGAAATGAGTGAGGATTCCCGTAAAAATCCCAAGTTTTCCCCAATCTACCCTAATCCTTACCTTATATTTTTTATCCTCCCTCCCTTTCCCACAAACCTACACAAACCCTAAAGAACAGTTTAAAAAGGGGCCCTTTAAATCTGCTTTTCTAATGCCCTTTTTCTTTTTTTACCCCTTTTTTCCTTCCTCCTTTAAATTTTAATCGAACCGTCCCCCAAACAAAAATAATAACTATCCTTCTTTATTTCTAACTACCCTTTCCCTTTCCTTTTTCCTTCCCCCTCCTTTAATTTTTTTAATTTTGTCCGTCCTTTTTTCCCCCCCCCCCAATCAAAAAAATAATAATATCCCCCTTCTTTACCCACTTAAATACCCTTTCTTCCTTGGGATCCTAATTATAATCGTAACAGGTTTTTTTTTTTCCCAATCAAAAAAACCCTAATAAAAAATACCTTCTTTTTCTACTAAACCCCTTCTTTGGTTTGTTGATGGGTGTTAGGTGTCTGTCATGTTGAGATGAGGTAGCGGGGTTGGTTGTAGTGAATGGGTAGATCGTCTCGTGTCTTAGAATAGACCATTGTATTGAAGGGAATGCACTCTTGAACAATTTTAAGTGAGATATGTGAGCAGTGAGATGACTTGGGATTCGTAGTGAGAGTTTGGAGTTAGAGGAGGATGAAAATAGATGTAATTGATGAAAGAGAGATGGCGGTGAAAGGAAGAGTGAATGTAGAGTATGGATAGTGTGTGAGGATAGCTGTGTGTTCGTGTGTTGGGGGACTGTCTGTGTGGCGAGTGGGTGTACGGTGGATGGTATAAGGAAAGCAGAATCGAGTAGGGCTAGGGATTAACGGAGGAAAAGACAGAAATTGAGGAAAGAAACGGAAAATTTAAGAGGGAGAAGAGACGAGAAGATGAGGACGAGGAGAGTAGAAAGAGACAGGGAGAAAGGTATGAGTAGAGTGAGATAGGTGTGGGGGTGGTGGTTGGGAGAGGGTGTGGGGGGAGGTGGAGGAGTAGTGAGAGGAGGGGATGGTAGGGAGACGAGACGAGAAGAACGAGACCGGAGAAGAGGATGATTGAGACAAGCAGAGACTTGGCGAGAGATGCGATAACGAAAGGAGAGATAGTGAGATGAGAGGGAGAGAGCAGAGAGAGAGGAGAGGGAGGAGAGAGAGGAGAGAGAGATGACGAGTGAGAGAGAAGAGAGGAGAGAGAGAGATGAGAGAGAGAGAGAGAGAGGAGGAGAGAGAGAGTTTTGCATAGATTTAGTGACAAACACACAAAGGACATTTCATAAAGCCTTAAAATCAGATCTTCCATTAACTTTTCTCCTACCCTTTCTTCTTTTTACCCTTATTATAATCCCTAAGAGTCTACCAATATATCCTAATCCTCATCCCTCTGTTTATTCTCACTCCTTGCATCCTTATTATAATCCTGTTTAGTTTGATTTTGGTTGAATAATATATATGAAAAAGCAAGCCACTCCTGATATGATTGTTGCTAGTTACCATTATTATTCTTATATTCTTATATTCTTATATTCTTATTCCTATATTCTTAAAATTCATCACAACCTGCTTTAAAAATCAACGTCGATGAATCCCTCAAACAACACCTAAGCGATCGTCACTCACCCAAGCCGCACTGACCCCCAGCAGCGTTGAAAAGTCTGCCATATTTATGTTTGGTCGCTTTCGTGGCTTTCCTCAAAATTCGCCGCTATTCCGCTCTTTGCGCTATAAAAAAGACTATATTCCCGGATATTTCTGAATCGCCGCCTTCACCTTCCCCCGCGAGGAGTGGCAGGTCGCTCACGACGGCTTCCAGCGGAACACCTCCGCCCAGGCGGCCGTCGTGAAGATGGGACGCCTGAGCAAGAAGGACGGGAACACCCCCGTGAGGGTGACCTGCCTGGCGGACGGCAGCCCCGTCGCCACCCAGGAGATGCGCCTCGCCGACCTTCTGCAGGGTCTCCGGCTGACAAGAATTAAGGACCACGCCGTCCTCTTCTTGAGCCTCGGAGGCTGCGCAGAGCAGGACAGGCCTTCACGGTGGTGTTCTGCAATGGCCGGCGCCTCGGTGGTGGCGAGGTGAAGGTGGACAGCCCCTGCCTGGTTGACAACGGTCCCGGGCAGGAGACAGGCGGTGAGGGAACCCCAGAACAATGTGACGGAGGCTCCCTCGGCGACGAGGAAAATATCGAATATTTCCCCGACCTTGCTGATTGCTGGAACATCGACAGCGAGGACGAGTCCGACACCGAGTCCGACTATTACTCAGCCCTCGAGGACGATTGGGATGCGAAAATCGAATACTTCCCCGACCTCGCAGATTGCTGGAACATCGACAGCGATGACGAGTCCGTGACCAGCGATGAATATTACTCAGCCCGCGAAAACGATAGCGAAACCGACGATGAATATCACTCCGGCCGCGATGATTCATACGACAGCGATGACGAACATTCCTCATCCCCTGAGGACTGTTACGATAGCGATAACGACAACCTCTGCGCATCAGAGGAAAACCCGGGCAGCGAGGATGTGGCCGACGCCTGGGACATGGCGAGCGATTGGCCTCCGATGGACGAGGAGGATCGGGACTTTTGGGACATCGTGGGGGACTGCGCCAGCGTGGTGACTGTCCTGCTGGTGATGTACCAGGCCTGGCTGTATCTGGACTCCTAACACTACTAACACGCCGCTTGATGGGGAAGGCGCGAACTAACAAGCGGATATTTGCTGCTTAGAAAGAGGCGCGTACTTACTACGCATACGCTGCCGACGCGTGGAAAAAAGTTAATACGTATATAATAAATCTCGAGGAAAAAAATTAACAGCCCCTGCCTGGTTGACAACGGTCCCGGGCAGGAGACAGGCTGTGAGGGAACCCCAGAGCAATGTGACGGAGGTTCCCTCGGCGACAACGATAATCGTCGTCGCTTGAGGGGAAGGGGCGAACTAACACGCGGATATTTGCTGCTTTGAAAGAGGCGCGTACGTATGCGCTGCCGACACGTGGAAAAAGTAAATAATAAATCTCGAGGAAAAAAATGTATCCATGCAGCCCGAGCCTCTAATTCTTTCTAATAGAGCCTTTCTAATCTAATTCTTTCGACATCATGAATAATATGAACATATTTGTTATACATCTTCTGATATTATTTAGTTGATTTGCATTTTTTATCCTGGAAATCCCTCCGGATGAAGGGCTTTTAACCCTTCACGCCCAGATCTTTTCTTTCCTATGAAAATTTTTATATTGTTGAGCTATACATTTATGAAAAGTAAGTGAATATTCCAAATACGTTAGTGGACCAGTAAGACGCCTTAATCGGCGAGGGACGAGCGAGCCCATAGAAACCCGTCGCACGTGCGCACGTGTGGCGTCACCCGGAGTTTGACCTGTGTGACATTGCTAGGTATGTGGTCTCAAATCACACACCAAATTTCAACTTAGTCGGTACAGCCGTTTTTCAGCTATAGCAAGATAACGTTGTCTGACACCCCTCACGCGGCACGCGCCACGCGCCATGCTGACCCTTCACGTGAGACAAAACATGTCAACACAAATAGGGATTGAATGGGGCTATCAGATGGCGAAGACCGCTTGTCAATCGGAAGCGGGATTCCAAAGATATAAGCTCCTGAAAAGCGTGATGGTCGGTCGGGTCGGGTCGGCCGGTTATCCCGGAAAAATCCCGTATCAGTGAGGACTCGGGAGCGCTTCGCGCTCGCTCGTAACTACTACTACTAGTATAACTACTTCTACTACTACTACTACTACTACTTCTACTACTACTACTACTATAACTACTACTACTACTACTACTAGTACTACTACTACTACTAGTACTACTACTACTACTACTACTACTACTACTACTACACTATAGGTGTCTTGCACGTGACGTCACAGCCCTCGCTGTGCAGGCGAAAAACGCGGGAAATGCGAGATGGAGGACCAACAAACTCCACTTGCCGCCCGTGTTTGCCAGCTTATGGCAATTTTCCCCTACTAAATATATGTTTATTAGTATAAAAGGTTTACTGTTATCTTCGGAAATGTTTATTCTATAATATTATCAAATAAAAAACCGTAAAACACACTAAATAACTGCCATTATGAGACTCTCAAGAAATATGCATGAACTTAATATTCTATTAAACTCTTCGTCATTTAATACTTTGCGAGAAAACTTTTTACATGGAGAATATGAATAAACGCAGAATTTCATTAGCTTTCCATTGATATTTTTCGTTTTCTGATAAATGAATTAGCAGCATGCAGAAATTAGCGTTAACTATATAAATAACATCATGAAATCGGGTAATTTTTCCCGATTAATGATGCTATTTATTTAGTTAACGCTAATTTCTGCATGCTGCTAATTCATTTATCAGAAAACGAAATATATCAATGGAAAGCTAATGAAATTCCGCGTCTATTCATATTCTCCATGTAAAAAGTTTTCTCGCAAAGTATTAAATGACGAAGAGTTTAATAGAATATTAAGTTCATGCATATTTCCCGTATATCCAGTGAGGACTCTCGATAGCAAGGAAATTTGTCTGCTGTCATCTAAATTCCATTTACCTTTGCTTTTTTACGCTGAATCTGTAGGGCTTGAATGGGGCTATCAGATGGCGAAGACCGCTTGTCAATCGGAAGCGGGATTCCAAAGATATAAGCTCCTGAAAAGCGTGATGGTCGGTCGGGTCGGCCGCTTATCCTGGAAAAAATCCGAATGAGTGAGGATTCACGTAATAATCCTAAGTGTCTCCCAATCTACCCTAATCCTTATCCTTATATTTTTCATCCTCCCTCCTTCTACAACCTACACACACATAAAGAACAGTTAAAAAGGCCTTGAAATCTGCTCTTCTAATGCCCTTTTTCTTTCTTACCCTTTCTTCCTTGCATCCTAATTATAATCGTAACAGTCTCCCAATCAAAACTAATAACTATCCTTCTTTACTACTAACTACCCTTTCTTCCTTGCATCCTAATTATAATCGTAACAGTCTCCCAATCAAAACTAATAACTATCCTTCTTTACTACTAACTACCCTTTCTTCCTTGCATCCTAATTATAATCGTAACAGTCTCCCAATCAAAACTAATAACTATCCTTCTTTACTACTAACTACCCTTTCTTCCTTGCATCCTAATTATAATCGTAACAGTCTCCCAATCAAAAATAATAAACTATCCTTCTTTACTACTAACTACCCTTTCTTCCTTGCATCCTAATTATAATCGTAACAGTCTCCCAATCAAAACTAATAACTATCCTTCTTTACTACTAACTACCCTTTCTTCCTTGCATCCTAATTATAATCGTAACAGTCTCCCAATCAAAACTAATAACTATCCTTCTTTACTACTAACTACCCTTTCTTCCTTGCATCCTAATTATAATCGTAACAGTCTCCCAATCAAAACTAATAACTATCCTTCTTTAACTACTAACTACCCTTTCTTCCTTGCATCCTAATTATAATCGTAACAGTTCCCCAATCAAAACTAATAACTATCCTTCTTTACTACTAACTACCCTTTCTTCCTTGCATCCAATTATAATCGTAACAGTCTCCCAATCAAAACTAATAACTATCCTTCTTTACTACTAAATACCCTTTCTTCCTTTGCACCCAAATTTATAATCAAAACAGCCCCCAAAAAAACAAAAACCCTTCATAAACCCCCCGCTTCTTTAAAACAAACCCCCACAAAAAAAACCCTTTCTTCCTTTTTTTGCACCCAAATTTATAATCGTACATCTCCAACAAAATAATAACTATCCTTCTTTACTACAACTACCCTTTTTTTTCCCTTTGATCAAATTTTAAAATCGTAACAGTCCCCAATCAAAAACTAAAAAACTATCCTTCTTTATACTAACACCCTTTCTTCCCTTGCATCCAATTTTAATCGAACGTCTCCCAATAAAAAATAATAACTATCCTTTTCTACAAATACCCTTTCTTCCTTTGCATCCTAATTATATCGAAAACAGTCCCCCAAATCAAAACAATAACTATCCTTTCTTTACTACTAACTACCCTTTTTTCCTTGCACCCTAATTAAATCGTAACTCTCCCAATCAAAACTAAAACTATCCTTCTTTCTTCTACCCCTTCCTGCCCTTTTAAAACTCGCTCCCTAAAACCCCTTCACCCCTTTTTTTCCCGCCTTTCTCCCCCCGCTCCTTCTCTTTTTCATTTTTTCCCTCCCTCCCACCCTTTTTGCTCCCTCCCCCCTCCAACCTTCTCGCTCCTCTCATCTCTTTGTAGTCTTGCCTCCCCGCCCCCCCTTTTTGCATCCCTCCCGCCTCCTAACCTTCTCGCTCCTCTCATCTCTTTGCTAGTCTTGCCTCCCGTCACCACCCTTTTTGCATCCCTCCCGCCTCCTAACCTTCTCGCTCCTCTCATCTCTTTGCTAGTTTGCTCCCGTCACCACCCTTTTTGCCCCCTCCCCCCTCCTAACCTTCTCGCTCCTCTCTCTTTTGCTAGCCCTTTTTTTTCCCTCCCCCCCTTTTTGCTCCCTCCCCCCCTAACCTTTCTCGCTCCTTCATTTTTAAACCCTTCCTCCCTCCCCCCCTTTTTTCCCATCCCTCCCCCTCCTCCTTTCTCCCCTCTCATTTTCCTCTCCTCCTCCTCGCGGCCGATTTTCCCTTCCCTCCCCCCTCTTCTCCTCCTCTCTCTCCCCCTCTCCCTCTCTCTCTCTCTCTCTCTCTCCCCTCTCTCCTCCCTC
>JACEEZ010024548.1:272500-280000 GCA_016584305.1 Chionoecetes opilio
CCAACAGACAGCAGATTTAGCCCCGCACAAGACTGGAAAGGCACCGCAGGATTGATATTGAGGAGTTGATGAATGCTTGACCTCGCTGGCCAAATGTGAGGACTGATATTCAAAACGTGGGCTGTGTATCAGTGAATAGTATGTATGTTTTTGAGAAAGGAAACCAATAGAATAATAACAACAGAAAGACAATAGGTTAACTTTGGATGAAAGATTAGGTTCAATCAAGTATTATCGGTTTTAGGATCAAAATAACCTATTCCTTTTATTTTTTTCTGAAAATCAATAGGAGTTTTGTTGACTTCCTTTGAGAGAGAGAGAGAGAGAGAGAGAGAGAGAGAGAGAGAGAGAGAGAGAGAGAGAGAGAGAGAGAGAGAGAGAGAGAGAGAGAGAGAGAGAGAGAGAGAGAGAGAGAGAGAGAGAGAGAGAGAGAGAGAGAGAGAGAGAGAGAGAGAGAGAGACAGAGAGACAGAGAAGAGAGAGAGAGAGAGGTAGAGAGGTAGAAGAGAGGTAGAGAGAGAGAGAGAGAGAAGAGAGAGAGAGAGAAGAGAGAGAGAGAGAGAGAGAGAGACAGAGACAGAGAGAGACAGAGACAGAGAGAGAGAGAGAGAGAGAGAGAGAGAGAGAGAGAGAGAGAGAGAGATTCAGGATAATATATGATGATAATATATTATAAGCGTCCAAAGTGTATAGGCAACGATAAAGAAAACCAATGAGAAGAAAACGAAACTCGAAAATATATCATGAGAATACCGAACAAAACAATTTCCCCGAGCATAAAATATTCATGGCAACACTTCTTTTCATTTCCTTTCCTAACTAACGCTCTAAACCCTTCCGTCCTGCACGCCAATAAGAATAAAACTCCATTATAACCTTACCCCCTTCACGCCCAGATCTTTCCTTTGCTATATAAAATTGTATGTTGTCAAGCCATCAAATTGCGAAAAGTCACTGAATAGACCTAATTTGCTAGTGGACAAGGCTACTAAATAGGTCATATCTATAAAATCTTGCTTATATTCACAAAAGTCGTCTTAAGGTAAACCCAAATTACGATGGAAATTACGTTCTGGGTCTTAAGGGATTAAGAACAATCAATAAGGGAAGCTAGTGAGGCGGGAACGTGGCGCGCCGACTCGCTGTTGCTGCCTTCGTGGGGCGTAAGGTCAGAGGTCAGCTTAGGCGTCAGGCAGGTGGTGAAGGGCGCCGCGAGGTCACCTTTTGAGGTCACTTATGCACACAGGGCGGGCGAGGTCGCTTTTCTGGGTGTGTGAAGTACTTATTACATGCACATAGGAGGAAGGGGGCGTGTGACAAGAGGCTCGTGTGTGTGTGTGTGTGTGTGTGTGTGTGTATGGGTGTGTGTGTGTGTGTATGTATGTGTGTGTGTGTGTGTGTGTGTGTGTGTGTGGAGTACTACACGCACACAGGAGGGAGGGTGCGTGTGACAAGAGACTCGTGTGTGGGTGTGTGTGTGAGAAAGAGAGAGAGAGTAGAAAGAGAGAGAGAGAGAGAGAGAGAGAGAGAGAGAGAGAGAGAGAGAGAGAGAGAGAGAGAGAGAGACGAGAGAGAGAGAGAGAGAGAGACAGAAGGAGACAGACAGAAAGAAGCAGAGAGAGAGAGAGAGAGAGAGAGAGAGAGAGAGAGAGAGAGAGATGAGAGGATGGAGTAGAGTAGAGTAAAGGGCTCTAATGCTCCTCCAAGGTACTCATGAAACATAACAAAGCTGCGGCCGTCCTCCACACACTGCCTCGGGGACTGACTAGGCTCGTCTCGCTTGTTTCCCCCCCCCCCATCTCTCTCTCTCTCTCTCTCTCCTCTCTCGTCTCTCTCTCATCTTCTCTCTCTCTCTCTCCCCTCTCTCTCTCTCTCTCTCTTCTGTGTGAAACTTTACCTTTTCCTCCTTCCTTTTTTTTATTTTCTCAAACGTCCACTTTAGTTCCTTTTTCATCCATCTTCCACCTGCCTGTTTTTCCCCCTAAGGCGTCCAGGTCACGGAGGAAGGGGGCAGAGGGGGGCAGAGGGGGGCAGAGGGTGGCAGAGGGGAGGCAGTGGGGGGGAAAGGGGGGAAGGGGAGGGTGTAGGGGGTCAGAGTGTGTGGGGGGGTTGAGGCTTTAAGGACCGAGCGTTGGAAAGTTTGCTGAAGGTGACGAGGCGAGAAACGGGCGTCAGTTCTTTTTTAGATTTTGTTATTTTAGTTATGTTATTTGTGTTTGTGTGGGGGGGGTTAGTGTGTGTGTGTGTGTGTGGTGTGTGTGTGTGTGTGTGTGTGTGTGTGTGTGTGGGTGTGTGTGTGGGTGTGTCTGTGTGTGTGTGTGTGTTTGTTTCTCATAAGGTAATACTTTCAGAACGTTTTTATCAATACTGTTATTGTTATATTTGTTACTGCTATTACTATTATTATTATTAGTAGTAGTAGTAGTAGTAGTTGTAGTAGTAGTAGTCGTAGTAGTCGTAGTAGTAGTAGTAGTAGTAGTAGTAGTAGTAGTAGTAGTACAGTAGTGTTATTATTATTATTAGTAGTAGTAGTAGTAGTATAGTAGTAGTAGTATCATCATCATCATTTGATCTGTGATTGCCTCAGTAATGGTGAAGTTTAGAATACATTACATTTTTTCCCACCCCCGTAATATCCCCTTTATCTTCCGCCATCAAGTCTAAGTCTCAAGCCGCCTTCTTTTTGGGCCGCAGTAATGGGAGCTCTTTAGGTCTTGAGCCGCCTGAAAAATGCCCTCGCCCATGGCTCTAAATGCGACTTAAAAGTGCCTCTCGTAAACCCGGCGACGCCTACTCTTTGCCTGCGCTCATGACTCTGAATCAACCTCGAGGACCCTTGCGTTTTGTCAGTTCTTGGCCCTTGTTGAGACCGTGTTAGCCTTACTTTTTGCCATCCGATAATCCTTTGAGTCAGGAATCGCATCACTTTCCATTTTTCGTCTCTCTCTCTCTCTCTCTCTCTCTCTCTCTCTCTCTCTCTCTCTCTCTCTCTCTCTCTCTCTCTCTCTCTCTCTCTCTCTCTCTCTCTCTCTCTCTCTCTCTCTCTCCTCCTTGCGTTTTTGCCTTATGTTAAGCCCTTTTCGTCAAGCCAGGTATCTCATCACTTTCCATTCTCTCTCTCTCCTCTCTCTCGTCCCTCTCTCTACTCTCTCTCTCTCCCGCTCTCGTCTCTCTCCTCCTCTCTCCTCTCTCTCCTCTCTCTCATCTCTCTCTCTCTCTCTCTCTCTCTCTCTCCTCTCTCTCTCTCTCTCTCGTCTCTCTCTGATCTCTCTTCTCCTCTCCTTTCTTCTCCCTCGTCCTCTGCCTCTCTCTGCTCCTCTCACTCTCCTTCTCTCCTTCCATCCTCCGTCCCTCTCTCTCCTCCTCCTTCCTCTCTCCTCTCCTCCTCCTCCTCCTCCTCCGCCCTCACCTCCCTCCTCCTCCCCTCCTCCTCCTCTTCTTTCTCGTATCACCTTAGCAATTTTCAGAATGAGGATCCATTACCTTGTTTGCATGAATTCTACTAATCATTTGACCCACCTCACACACACACCACACACAAACAACACACCACACACACACCACACACACAAAACACACACACACACAACACACACACACACACACAACCAACACACACACACTCTTCCCCCTCCCCAACCTATTTTTGTTTCCTCCCACACACACATCATGTTTCACTTTCCCTTTATGCAGAGTGAGGGGAAGGGGACGAGGAACATGACGAGGGAAAATCAGAGGGGAAGGTGCAAGAAGGGAAAGGGAGTGATGCCGGAAAGTGATGCCAGATGCCAGGGAAAGACTAGACAAAGGGGAAACATGGCTACACTCACTTAAAAAAAAGGTAGGAAGGTGAACAAGGTATTTGTAGTGATGAAATACTGCTACCCTTTTCCTACCCTTACAAATATACCCTTCCGGATCGACGCAAATATACCCTTTTCCAACCCTCTCGTCTAAAAAGGGCAGATAAAGGGTAGATGAAGGGTGTAATCGGCAGCATTTACCCTCCAGTCTGGACATAGGGTGTAAAAAGGGTAGTGATGGTGCGATGTAACAATTCTACCCTTAATATACCCCTTATTTCTGAGAGTGTGGGTGTAGAAGAAGGGGGTAGACTGAAGACCTTCCTGGAACTATTTGGCACTGAGCCCATGATAATACAGGCTACACCCCCCCCCCCCCATTCCCCCTACTATATCTTGTGTATTGGGGCTCCTTCACTCCCCTATCCCTCCTTCGTGTTGACCTTGACCTCTCCTGACCTCACTTAAGGGAACAGTTTGGGTACGAATGTGTGTAACTTTTGCCAGCTTTCAATTCTGTGTTTACGTTTGTGTTTGTAGTTTGTAGTTTGTTGACTTGGTTCTCTGTGTCTGTATGTGTTTATATGTGTGTGTTTGTGTCAGTTATGTGTGTGTTTATGTATGTATGTATGTATATGTATGCATGTGTATTGTGTATATGCATGTAACTGTTGGTTGCTTCAGATAGCGATGCGGTAGGAATGGTAACTTATGAAGGCGAAGTAGGAGGAGGAAGTGGAGGAGAAGGAGAGGTAGGGAGAAAAATATTGGAAGGAGAGACGCGAGGGTTCAGAGAGAGAGAGAGAGAGAGAGAGAGAGAGAGAGAGAGAGAGAGAGAGAGAGAGAGAGAGAGAGGGAGAATGCACCAAAATACCCAGGAAAAATATAGACTGGCTGGACATTTACGTATAAAAATAAAAAGGGGAGACCGGTACATATTTTACCCTTGATGCTGAGGCAGAGTCGTGTTAGTGTGGCTTCTGCAGCGCCGACCACTGATTTTGCTATCCCTTTGAAAATAAACATATCCCAGCCTTTACTCGTAGCTAAATAACAAATAATAATTCCGTTTATATTACCGTAGTTTGGTAAAAAAGAAGCAATCACTAGGCTTCAGGATGAAAGGAAAAGCGGGTCGATGCGTATTTATAATTTCCTGCAACACTCGAAAAAAAATAAGAAGATAAAACGAGTCAAAACGTAGAAGATGTTTTAGTCAGATAGCGATAAGTGATAAGTGATTAGTGATTAATGAAAGTGATTAGTGAAGTGATTAGTGAAAGTAATACAAGTAAAAGCGTAGTCTTAGAAGATGTTTTAGTCATCAGTCCTAGTATCATTAGCGCGATACTCCTTTGCGTTATTTCTCATTAATCTCTACAGGTATTTCACTCAGCATTGCTCCACAGGTGTGACCAAGCTCTATGACACGGGCAGACAATATACAGGTAACCAAAGACGTGTTTCTGTTCACCCTTATAAGTATACAGTCCGTGCTAAGTAGACGCGGGTGATTAAAAAGTAGTGTTGACTGACCAGGAAACCCAGATTACATATATACTCGCCGCACGTTAAGTTGGCGAAAATGTGGCCTCCTCACCCCCCCTTACGAATGCATGGGATTAACTGAGGTGTTGGGTGTTGGGGCTTTAGGGCAGAACTTGTAGTAAGGCATTCTCACCCACCAACACCCAACACCTCAGCCAATCCCGTGCGTTCGGAAGGGGGGAGTGAAGGGTCCCCATTTTCGCCAACTTAACGTGCGGCGAGTGTAGGTAGGTATAGTTGTTCTAACAGTTTTGCTTGATGCGGGTAAGGTAAAAAGACGCCTCATGTGGATAGGTATATATTAGATGCTGGTGAAGGCTTTAAATACGTATTATTCTACCTTACAATACAATAGGTTTGTCTCTATAGTGTATTTTGTTTGTGTGTGTATCTATCTGTCTGTCTGTCTGTGTCTATTTCTTATTCTAGTGAACTGTTAAGTATTTGTCTTAGACGAGATATTTCCTGACTTGTGATTGTATGTAGTTTATTATGTGTGTATTTTAACAGTTACGTGTTGATTATGAAGTGTTTCTGTCCTTGTCCATGTTGTATACTTAGATAGACGACTATTTATTAGCCATATATGTAAGTTATTGACACACTATCACAGAAGAATGTAGAATCACGTAATATTTCCTTTGACGTGTCTGTCATAACCTATGTCTTTCCCCTTTCCCCTATCTTTCCCCTTATTTACCTCCTTCTTACTCCTTTTTTTCATTATTTCCCCTTCTTTCCCCTCTCTCTTGTTGCACTTTCCTCTGGTTTTCCATCTTTCTTCCCCCCTCTCTCGTGGTTTCTCTTTCCCCACTCTGTCCTGCCCTATACCTTGACCTGTACGAGTATTACACATGTATACACCAACACCATAAATGACCCACCCATACCTCCTGCGTGGCTGTAATACCTGAATACCTGTGTACAAGACCTGGTGTTGTGTGTATCTCTCAGGTGAACGCTGGTGATCCTTATGATAATTACATATAATCTCTGGTATTTCGGCCAGTGTATATAGCAAAATTTGGGTCCTCTTTGTTTTTGTTTTACATTCATTACAAAGGACTACAAAGGACAAGGGGGAAAATAGGTATCAACAAACAGCCCGCTAGGTTGCCAGTCCCTATAAAGAAGACGTTGCCAGTCCCTATTAAGTAGACGTTGCCAGTCCCTATAAAGAAGACGTTGCCAGTCCCTATAAATAGACGTTGTCAGTCCCTATAAAGAAGACGTTGCCAGTCCCTATAAAGAAGACGTTGCCAGTCCCTATAAAGAAGACGTTGCCAGTCCCTATAAATTAGACGTTGCCAGTCCCTATAAAGAAGACGTTGCCAATCCCTATAAAGTAGACGTTGCCAGTCCCTATAAAGTAGACGTTGCCAGTCCCTATAAAGAAGACGTTGCCAGTCCCTATAAAGAATACGTTGCCAGTCCCTATAAAGTAGACGTTGCCAGTCCCTATAAAGAAGACGTTGCCAGTCCCTATAAAGAAGACGTTGCCAGTCCCTATAAAGAAGACGTTGCCAGTCCCTATAAAGAAGACGTTGCCGGTGCCTATAAAGTAACACGTTGCCAGTCCCTATAAAACTTCCACCCTATAAGAAGACGTTGCCGGTCCCTATAAAGAAGACGTTGCCAGTCCCTATAAAGAAGACGTTGCCAGTCCCTATAAAGAAGACGTTGCCAGTCCCTATAAAGAAGACGTTGCCAGTCCCTATAAAGAAGACGTTGCCAGTCCCTATAAAGAAGACGTTGCCAGTCCCTATAAAGTAGACGTTGCCAGTCCCTATAAAGTAGACGTTGCCAGTCCCTATAAAGAAGACGTTGCTAGTCCCTATAAATTAGACGTTGCCAGTCCCTATAAAGAAGACGTTGCCAGTCCCTATAAAGAAGACGTTGCCAGTCCCTATAAAGAAGACGTTGCCAGTCCCTATAAAGAAGACGTTGCCAGTCACTATAAAGAAGACGTTGCCAGTCCCTATAAAGTAGACGTTGCCAGTCCCTATAAAGAAGACGTTGCCAGTCCCTATAAAGAAGACGTTGCCAGTCCCTATAAAGAAGACGTTGCCAGTGCCTATAAAGAAGACGTTGCCAGTCCCTATAAAGAAGACGTTGCCAGTCCCTATAAAGTAGATGTTGCCAGTCCCTA
>JACEEZ010024548.1:282500-390000 GCA_016584305.1 Chionoecetes opilio
CCTACACCTCCTCCTCCTCCCCTCCTCCTCCTCCATGCCTCCAACCTCCAACCTCCATGACTCCAACACCCCTCTCCTCCTACAACAACAACAACAACACCTGCTCCGTCTCCTCCTCCTCCTCCTCCTCCTACAACAACAACCTACCTCCTACCTCCTACACCTCCTCCTCCTCCTACACCTCCTTTCTTCTTCCTACCTTCTTAGCTCCAGCAACTCCTCTTCCTCCTCCTCCTACAACAACAACAACAACAACACCTGCGTCGGCGCCTCCTACAGCCGTCTCCACTAACGTCGCCTCTCCATCTTCCGCAGAGACAAGGCATGCTGGTCTGGCAGCTGGAGGAGGAACTGCGACATCTTAGAGCTCGCGGCCCCAGTATGGAGGTGCGGTTGCTCGCCTCACTACCTCACTCACTCACTGATTCACACACTCATAAACTAAAGCACTCACTCACTCACTCACTCACGCACTCACTCAAGAACTCACGAACGAACTCATTCACTGGCTTGTTCACTTACTCACGCACTCACGAACTCACGCACTCACTCACGCACTCACTCACGCACTCACGAACTCACTAACGAACTCACTCACTCACGCAAGCACTCGCAAGCTCACTTACTCACTCACTCACTCGCTTGCTTACTCAGGCACTTACTCCTTCACTTACTCACTAACACGATTTAGCTTACTTCTCCACTTGCATTATATTTTTATTTTAATTTTTGTTCTCTCTCTTTTCTCTCTCTCTTTTCTCTCTCTCTCTCTCTCCTCTTTTCTCTCTCTCTCTCTCTCTCTCTCTCTCTCTCTCTCTCTCTCTCTCTTCTCTCCTCTCTCCTCTCTCTCTCTCTCTCTCCAGTGTATCATGATTTAAACTTCCCATATTATTTCTATTTATTTCTATCTCTCTCTTTTCTCTCTCTCTCTCTCTTCTCTCTCTCTCTTTCTCTTCATCTCTCTCTCTCTCTCTCTCTCTCTCTCTCTCTCTCTCTCTCTCTCTCTCGTCTCCTCTCTCTCTCTCTCTCTCTCTCTCTCTCTCTCGCGTATTCCTATTCCATTAATCAAATTAATTTCCGCGCTCTTTTTCAAGTCCTATTTTTTCCCTCCTCTCTTCACATCATTAGTAAATATAATTATGTATATTTCTTACTTCACTCGTGTCAATGTGCCTTTGTTTTCTCCTTCACTTTCATTGCCTCACTGGTCTCCTTCATCCTGTATACATGCTTCACATTATTCACTTGTTTCTCTATTATTCTATTTTTTATTTATTATTATATATCTTTTATTTTTTTCGCGCCTTTTCTCTCTCAATTTGTTTCTGCGAGTTTCGTTTTTTTTTTTCTTCACGTTGGATTTCCTCACTTTTTGTATTTTTTTTCTCTCTCTCTCTCCCCTCTCTCTCTCTCTCTCTCTCTCTCTCTCTCTCTCTCTCTCCCCTCTCTCTCTCTCTCTCTCCTTCTCTCTCTCTCTCTATCTTCGTCTCTCTGTCTCTCTCTCTCTCTCTCTCTCCCCTTTTCTCTCTCTCTCTCTCTTCTCTCTCTCTTCTCTCTCTCTCTCTCTCTCTCTCTCTCTCTCTCTCTCTCTCTCTCTCTCTCTCTCTCTCTCTCATGGTTAAATTCTGCAAATCCTTCCTTACTTTGTTTACCAATTTCCATTACATATTTGCTTTCTCTTCTTTTTTTCTACATATATAAATAATTTTTTGTATTCTTATTATATCAAGGAAATATTTTACATAATTTCATCCTTGGCTATTCATTTTGTCTTAATTTCATCCTAGACTTACTCTCTTCCTTCACTTGTGACGTCATTATTCATGCATTCACTATAGTATTTTACCTCTTCTAACCTAACTTTTTTATCTTGACTCCTCTTATGTAAATGTATTCTTCTCCCCCTTCCTACTCCTACCTCCTCCTCCTCCTCCTCCTCCTCCTCCTCCTCCTCCTCCTCCTCCTCCTCCTCCTCCTCCTCCTCCTACTCCTCCTCCTACACCCCTTCCTCCTCTCCTCCTCCTCCTCCTCCTCCTCCTCCCCCTCCTCCTCCTCCTCCTCCTCCTCCTCCTCCTCCTCCTCCTCCTCTCCTCCTCTTATCCCCCCTCCCCTTCCCCCACCTTCTCCTACACCCCTTCTTCCTTCTCCTCCCTCCTCCTCCTCACCTCCTCCTCCTCCTCCTCCTCCTCCTCCTTTTATCTCCTCCTCCTCCTCCCCCTTTCCTCCTCCTCCTCCTATCCCCCCTCCCCCACCTTCTCCTACACCCTTCTTCCTTCTCCTCCTCCTACTTCTCCTCCTACAACAACAACAACACCTGCTCCTCCTCCTCCTCCTCCTCCTCTTCCTCCTCCTCCTCTTTTTCGTCCTCCTCCTCCTCTCCTTCCTTCGTTCCTCTCTTTCTCAATCTCTTTTATCTCACTATATTTCCTAAATTTTCATTCCGAATCTTTTTTTCCTGGCTCCTTTTCCTCTTCTGTCTCTCTCTTACCTTCTTACGACATAGTCCAATGGTCATCCTTTTACTAGTTTTCAAGAACTTAGATTCGTAATTTCCTTTCAACCTTGACCTTCCACCTACTACTACTACTACTACTACTACTACCATTACTACTACTACTACTACTACTACTACTACTACTACTACTACTACCATTACTACTACTACTACCATTTCTTTCCTACCACTATTTATTTCGTCCTACTATATTGCAAGTCTCGTTTTTCTTCTTCGTTTCTTCTTTTCATGTGTCTAGATTTCTTCTTTTTCATTTTCTTTAGATATTACGTTTCGCTTCTCCCTCTCTTCTTGATCTATTTTTCTGGGTCTGATTTGATCCTCCTTTCTTTGATAAGACTTTGATCACAGCGATATATTTTATGGGAGCAATATAGGGAGCTCTCTCTCTCTCTCTCTCTCTCTCTCTCTCTCTCTCTCTCTCTCTCTCTCTCTCTCTCTCTCTCTCTCTCTCTCTCTCTCTCTCTCTCTCTCTCTCTCTCTCTCTCTCTCTCTCTCTCTCTCTCTCTCTCTCTCTCTCTCTCTCTCTCTCTCTCTCTCTCTCTCTCTCATAATTTTACTTTCCTTGCGATATCTTTCATTTCATATATATTGCATCTCTCTCTCTCTCTCTCTCTCTCTCTCTCTCTCTCTCTCTCTCTCTCTCTCTCTCTCTCTCTCTCTCTCTCTCTCTCTCTCGCTGTCGTAATTTCACTTCCCTTGCAATATCTTTTATTTCACATATTTTTCATTTCATTGTGTTTCATTTATCAAATTTTTCATTTTTATTTCACACTTTCAAATTTCTCATCCATTTTACAAACACATTTCACTTAATGTCATTTTCTTACATTCTCATATTTCTTGTCTTTTTTTCAGTTAACATTTTGTGTCTCAGCTTTCTATATTTTTGTGGCAGATTTTAAGAAGTGGGTTTTTATAGACTTTTTGGTTTTACCCTGTTTTCGTGTGCCTTGCTTGCATTGGCTTGAGCTTATTTTTTGTGTCTCAATTGATTTTTCTATTTCTCTTCAGTTTTTTCGTTTTTACCCTTTTTGCATAACACCATTTTCTTTTATTATGTTCTTCAGAAATTTATTATGTGTGCCTTTGTGTATTGTTGTAAAGAGAATAGGGATACTATCTCTCTCTCTCTCTCTCTCTGTCTCTCTCTCTCTCTCTCTCTCTCTCTCTCTCTCTCTCTCTCTCTCTCTCTCTCTCTCTCTCTCTCTCTCTCTCTCTCTCTCTCTCTCTCTCTCTCTCTCTCTCTCTCTCTCTCTCTTCCTTCACTAGCAGCAGCACCCTCTCTTTCCTTCTATTCTTCCTTCCTTCCATCCTTCCTTCCTTCCTTCTTCCTTCCTTCCTTCCTTCCTTCCTTCCTTCCTTCCTTCCTTCCCTCAGTCCGTATTTCCTTCTCTTACCCAAACACTCTCTCTCTCTCTCTCTCTCTCTCTCTCTCCTCTCTCTCTCTCTCTCTCTCCTCTCCTCTCTCTCTCTCCTCTCTCTCTCTCTCTCTCTCTCTCTCTCTCTCTCTCTCTCTCTCTCTCTCTCCTCTCTCTCTCTCTCCTCTCTCTCTCTCTCTCTCTCTCTCTCTCTCTCTCTCTCACATGTTATAGTGTTATTTAATTATTGTCATGTTTCGATGCAGTGATATTTTCTTGATATTGTTTACTAACCATACTGTTAGTGGAATCGAGGTTAGGCAGTGTTAAGGTCAAGATCTGAATTGGTAAACACTATAATATTGAGTTGACCTTCTGTACCTTCTCTAGCTGGCGTCACCTGTGCGTGTAAGTTATTGAAGGAATCGTTGAATACTGAATTATTGCAGTAAAACACATCTGCTAGATTTAATTTTCGTAACCCCTTCACGCCCAGATCTTTCCTTTGCTATATAAAATCGAATGTTGTCGAGCCATAAAATTACGAAAAGTCACTGAATATACCAAATTAGTTAGTGGACAAGGATACTTAAGAGGTCATAGCCATAAATATTGCTTATAGTCACTAAAAATCGTCTAATGGTACACAAATTACAATGGAAATTACGCTCTGGGTCTCAAGGGGTTAATGGTAGTAGTTATTATTTTGTTGTTTTCACGTATTCAGGTTCTCTCCTCTGAGCTATGATAATGTTATTGCAAGGAGATGGAAGTAGATTTAATAATAGTGGTAGTAATTTAGTTGTGTAAGCAACAGTATTTAAGTAGTGATATAAATAGTTGAAGAAATGGTTAATTCATTAGTGGTAGTAGTAGGAGTAGCAGTAGTAGTGGTAATAGCAGTAATGTTAGTAGCAGTGTGGTAGTAGTAACAGTAGAAGTAGTGGCAGCAACAGCAGCAGTATTAGCGGTTATATATGTAATATAGTTGTTGTGGTGATTGTAGGAGTAATAGTATGCAGTAGCAGTAGAACTTGTTGTCGCACTCGTAGTGGCAACAGCAACAGCATTTTCAACACCAGTACTAGCAATAAACAAATGTTTTTCGTACTTTTGTGTTGAATATCAAGAAATTTATGTTCAATTTTTTACAATTGTATGATGATAGTCGCAGTGCCTTGCAAACAAACCCCACCAGGTTCGTCCTGGCGTGGTGGCGCTTTGTATAGTCAATAACCTTGTAGTTGGTACTTGCAAAGTGTCTAGATAGGATCAAAGTATCTGATCTTATCTTGTAAACAAATCTCTCCAGCTCATTCATTCTTGATTTGTATAGTCATGCATTTTTCATTTATTTTCATATCTTATATCAAAATTGATATCTAATCAGTCCCTCTTCTTCTCCAAATTCATCCTTCTTTCTTCTCTTCCAGACCTTCTCACAATGTACTCTTTATCAGTTCATGGAATGCATTAAAAAGCAAAACATTCTCTGCACCTCCATTGGATGTTGTCTGCACAAAATTGGCCACTAACTCACAATATCAATGTTATATTAAATCCCTTTTCCAGAAATATCCTGTTAAATCAATTATATTTTGATTGCTAATACGGCTGTCATTGGCACGGATCGCTGCAATACATTAGGCTCGGTCATATGGGTGTATTTTACGCGAAACCTTCCCTCCCCTCGGCTTTATGTACCACTGATGCCGCCTCTGAAATCATCCCCGATATGGACAGCAACGCGACTCACGAATCAGACTTCTGTGACACCACAAATTAATCCTCTCTGATCAATTATTCGAAATTTAACCCCCCCCCCTTCCTCCCCCTCCCAAAATACTCCCATACGAAATTATCTAGACATGGAGGCGAGAATGTGCCTCTGCTTGCTATATGTACGTTTGAGAGAGAGAGAGAGAGAGAGAGAGAGAGAGAGAGAGAGAGAGAGAGAGAGAGAGAGAGAGAGAGAGAGAGAGAGAGAGAGAGAGAGAGAGAGAAAAAAAAATCTTATTTCACCCACACACACACACACAGGAGATTTTTCTCACCCGGCGATTATCACTGACAAACGTATGTGGGCGGTTACTATACTTCTTGATCAAGGGGATGGGGTGTGTGTGGTGTGGTGAGCGAGGACATTTTTATAGTACATAGTGTAAGGGCGAAAAAGGAGGAGGTGGTGGTGGTGGTGGTAGTGATGGTGGTGGTGTGGTGTAGGTGGTGTAGGTGACAGTGGATAGTAGTGGTGGCTAGAAGTGGTAGTGTTGGTGGTGGAGGTGGTGATGGTGATGGTGGAGGTGGTGGTGGAGGTGACAGTGGATAGTAGTGGTAGTATTGGTGGTGGAGGTGGTGGTGTGCAGTAGGTGGTGGAGGTGATAGTGGATAGTAGTGGTGGATAGAAGTGGTTCCTGTGTATAGATAGAATAGATGTATGGATAGAAGTGGTTCCAACACTCACCTGTGTTTTGGTGGGCCTTCGGCCCACCAAACACAGGTGAGTGTTAGTGGTGGAAGTGGTGATGGTGGTGGATTGAAAGATTGAAAATAAGACGCGTACTTATACCTCAGATAGCCGGGCACTAAGCTAAGACACCCTCCATCTCCGTCTTTCCAGAAACAAGCCATGTTGGTACGGCAGCTGGAGGATGAACTACGCCACCAGAAAGCGCGGGGCCTGAGCGTCGAGGTGCAAAGCCAGCTGGAGAACCTTAGCACCGAGAACGACCACCTGACCCGCGAAGTAGCCATCCTTCGGGAGACGATCAAGGTGGGTCTCCGTCTGTCCTTCTGTTGTTGTTGTTGTAGTAGCTGGTATGTGCCGATGGTTCCTCTGTACCCTCCCTCTCTTGTCCCTCCTATATACGGCCTCTTGTTTGTGGTTTTCTCCTTGGACCTTATTTGGTATATGGTTGTTTCACTGCCTCTGTCTCTGCACATAAGAATGTCCTGATGTACATGTAGGTGAGGAGAGGAGAGGAGACATACTATACAAGGAGACCCACTATAAGAGGAGACACTTATAAGAGGAGACACTATATGAGGAGACACTATAATTATGAGGGCACACCTGCAGCACACCTGTCAATAGAGGAGTTAATACCTGAAGGCGACGCTGACGGGGCTAATAACGCCTGTGCAATGCGAGTGTTCCTCTTGACTTGCCTGATAATCTAATCTTGTTTTCTTAGTTGTAATTTCCCTTTGAATATACAGATTATCAAGAGAATTAAACTAGAGTTATGTCACTAAGTTATTTTAAGTCACATTTTGGTTTTAGTAACAGTATTCACATTCAAATTGTGTTTAATGTTGGAAAATTAAAAATACAGAGGTCCAGGAACCTTGTAAAGCTGCAAAGTTAGCCATGTAACTTTGGCCCTTGGGGAAAGATAATGGCCGAGGGAGCTTCATAATGTATCAGGGCGCTTGTAGGCGAGGGAGGTGGTTGTGGTGAGGATATGGTGGTGGTTGTGGTGAGGTTATGGTGATGGTATAGTGGTGAGAATATGGTGATGGTATAGTGGTGGTGGGACTATGGTGATGGTAGTGGTGGTGAGGATATGGTGATGGTATAGTGGTGAGGATATGGTGATGGTATAGTGGTGAGGATATGGTGATGGTAGTGGTGGTGGGACTATGGTGATGGTAGTGGTGGTGGGACTATGGTGATGGTAGTGGTGGTGAGGATATGGTGATGGTAGTGGTGGTGGGACTATGGTGATGGTAGTGTAGTGGTGAGGATATAGTGATGGTAGAGACGTGGTGACTGTGATGTAGTGGATGGAAGTGAAAGCAGTAGGAGGGACGAAGTAGGTCACTATAGTCTATTTATTTTAACAAGGCAAAAAATCCATTCTATCTTAAGGTCTCATGCTTAAAATGATGCCTGTGTTTACCTGATAATAGGGTTAACTATGATAAAATACAGCTGAAATTTAGAAGAAGCGTAGTATCCCCTTCTCCTGGCATCAAATATCAGTCAGTAAGCAGAAAGGGGTCAGGATTTTTTGCCAAGTTAAAAAAAAATGACTGTAGTTCATGTTCCAAGCCATATTGTAGGAGAAGGAAATAAAGCTTAGGTTAAATCTGTGATGGTGTTGCGAGAGGGAGAGATAGATAAATGGTGTTAAAGGGATAGTGTTCGTATGAGGCCGTTAGGGTGCAGATTACAAAGGACAAGCCAGTGAGTGGATGTTCAAGGAGAACTCAGGTAGCCGACACACGTCTACTACAACACACGTTATAGGTACTCTTGAGGGGAGGAGGGCAGGTAGTTAAGGGGCATAACAACACCTCTGGATACTAAGTCTTGTCCTGCACAGTTTGATGATGAGAGTAAAATTTTAGGGTCGATTTATACTAAGTCTTGTCTTGCAAAGTTTAATGATGCGAGTAAATGGTCATATTCCTACGTGTTCTATGGAAGGCCGCCTTGCACCCCCCTCCCCCTTCCCCCCTACACACACATCACACACACACACACACACACACCCTGAGGAGCCAGGTGAGTGATGTGACACATACCACCTGTTGAACTATTGGATAAGATTAATCTTTGTGTTTTCTTGGCACATAATTGATTTTTTTCTTGTTTTTGTTTTGCCCTGCTTCACTTTATGATTCATTTGTTCACCTGGTTAAACTTTTTTCTATTTATTTTCCTCACAGTTTATGTCTGCAGTCATAAAACCTGTTACTCGTAAGTGAAAAAAGCCGCTTCGGTTGAGACACTCGGGAGAGAGAGAGAGACATGAAAACACGAAAATATTGATATTCTTTTATTCATTAATCACGCCACAATATTCACATGGCATTTTAAGTAGTATGCATTTCTCAGCCTCCCTTGTAATGCTTGGTAAGGGAGTCAATACAATGTGATGGATAGTTACAAAGTTACAAGTGGTAAAAACTCAACCTGACGCAGAACGCTCCCGCAGTTAACAGTAAGCATCTCCTTAGTGCTCTCACCCGAGGCGGCGACGCGGCCCCCGTAGCATAGTGGCGGCCGCGTACGCTACCCGTTCCTGGCACTCAAAGTCTCCATACTGGGTTGTTATTGTAGCAAATGGAGAGGCGCATTGTGAAAGAGGCCAAGGGGCAGCTGGGGGCCCACGACTCCCTCCTCACGGATAACGATCGCTTAAACCGCGAAGTCTGTCTACTGAGAGAAGCAAGCAAGGTATGCTGCTTGCTATTAAGATGATAAGACGCCGTACATTGACTTAGTGCGTGAATGATTGTATGTTTTTCTAGCTTAGTTTTTTGTTTCTCTTTGCTCCTCCTTCCCTACATCTTAGTAAGGCTCATAATTTAAGGCTAATACTAGTGTTGGTCGTCTCTATATGCTGGCTTTGTTGGGCCCGTTAGTTAAGAGTAATTCTCCTGTAGAAGTGGGAGAGATAAGGAGAAGGGTGGCCTAGTTGTATGTACTATATAAGGCGTAATGTAGACAGTATGTATCTATGTAGGCTGGAGGGTGTGGTGATGATGGAAGGTTTGCTGTTGGTGAATAAGGAAAAGTTTATAATACTTAATACTTTTCAATTTTCCTCTCTCTCTCTCTCTCTCTCTCTCTCTCTCTCTCTCTCTCTCTCTCTCTCTCTCTCTCTCTCTCTCTCTCTCTCTCTCTCTCTCTCTCTCTCTCTCTCTCTCTCTCTCTCTCTCTCTCTCTCTCTCTCTCTCTCTCTCTCTCTCTCTCTCTCTCTCCTAACTTTCTCAATTTAATACAACTATTTAATTTCACTCTTTGACATTCTTCTCGTGCGTTTTCTTCAACTTTATTACGTTAAACATCAAATATTACAACGTTTCCTTGCCTCTACTGCTCAACGTCATTTTGTATAATATTCTAAGACACCCACTGCCTCGGTTTTGGCGCCTCGTTAACAGTGACAATGACTCTCGTCGTTTGAGTGGCTATTAGGTAGTTACGTTTATAGTTACGTTGGCAGTTCGGTTGAGTGTGTTTGCGGAGCGATTACAGCGGCTCGTCTGATCCCCCCCCCCCCCCTGCCGTCAACCCCGTCCCTCCCGCCCCTCTACCACCAAGTTGGATTAGGATAACACTTACCGCTGTGTGTGAGTGTTGTTTAGAAGCTCTCACGTTATCCAACCATGAATATTCCTCACCAGAAAGACAAAGAGAAATCCCTCATATATCAAACTTAAAAGTACATATTAAGGGAACGGGATAACACCTAAATTTGGTCCTAAAAGAAACAAAAGAAAATAAAGGGACATTAATTTCAACCCATTTAGATTTTTTTATTTTTCGTAAACACCTAAACAGTAATATTTTGTTATTGTTGTTGTGTTGTTCAGTTTACATTTTCTCTCATAAACACATATACAGTTATCTTATTCTATTTTTTATAATGGTTCAGTTTCGAAAAAAAATTTCGTCAACACCTGAACTGTTATCTTTCTTTGTTGTTGTGTTTTTGCGTTGTTGCCTGGATGCCCTGCACACTCCACGCTTGTGTCACCACCACTCCTGTTTCCGGGGCCCCTCTGCCTCAAAACCTCGTCACTTGTATACTGACTCTTTCCTATTAAAGTTATTATATAAAGTGTATGAGATTATTGAAGTATATTGATGACTTCCTATTAAAGTTTGCTGCGTGTGAGCCAAAGAATAATGATGATAATGATAAACTAAATCCCAATAATGGCAATAATACAAATAATCATGGCTAGGCTTTCAACATTTGCACTGATGATACCTAGTTTTTTGCATTTTTTATAGTTGACTCTGTTGCTAACGTCACTGTCTGTCTCATAAGCCAAGCCAACTGAGATTATTTGCATTCTAAACTCAAGCCATTTCTTACATTCACCCAAGTTGTAAGGGTTGACCAAGAATTGAGTTACATTTCTTTCTCAGTCATGTCATTCCATTTGGGACGCCTGTCTCTAGAAACTTACTAATGACATGTTTTTACTTCTGCTTGTGTTGCAGGAGTTATGGGCACAGAGATATCGCGTGGCCCTGGTAAGCCCAGTGTGTGTATAGGCGGAGTCGTGAGAGCCTGGTGACTGTTCGTGGGTGTTAGACGCGGCCCCAGACGTACGCCAGTGATCTTGTGGATTGGTTGAAAAAAGCAATTGGTTTTAAAGCAATTCGATACCTCATTGGACGCTATTTTTACCATTCCTCTTTTATTACTGGTCGATCGATAGTTGATTCAAGAATAGCCGAGTGTTTATGTTTTCGTTGGCATAGCATATTATATTCAGTTTGTCGGAAATTCTATAAAAAAAAAAGGTTCTTTAGTTATATCGGAAATTCGAAAAAAAAGGTCTTTATGGTCTATTTTTTTTAACAAGGCAAAAAATCCATTCTATCTTAAGGTCTCATGCTTAAAATGATGTCTATGTTTACCTGATAATAGGGTTCACTATGATAAAATACAGCTGAAATTAAGAAGAAGCGTAGTATTCCCTTCTCCTGGCATCAAATATCAGTCAGTAAGCAGCAAGGGGTCAGGATTTTTTGCCTCGTTAAAAAAAATAGACTAAAGTTATATCGGAAATTCCTAAAAAAAAAAAAAAATCTTTAGTTATATTTATCTCAAAATTTATAACTGAATATGGTTGTTTTCCTTTTAATGCCGTGAATTTAATGGACAAAGTAGAGGCTTTCTTTTTATTATTCCTAGTCCCTTAACTCCTTCGCACCCAGGTCGTTCTTTGCTATATGGAATTATCTGTTGTTATCCATAAAATTACGAAAAAGTAGTTTAATATACCGAATTAGTTAGTGGAGAAGGATACTAAACAGGTCATAGCTATAAAACATTGCTTATAGTTACTAAAAATCGTCTAATGGTATCCAAATTACAATGGAAATTACGTTCTGGGCCTCAAGGGGTTAACAGGCTGGACAACAGGGGAGCGGCAACCAATCAGGACAAGGTGGCGTACAGTCTTGGGCGGCGGTGATTGGGTGTGAGAAATAAACGACCTGAAAATGACATCGGCACAATCCTTATTAGTACACAGTTCGCTATGATTAAGTAGTGTGTAGTAACAGACGGCTTTATATATATATATCACCCTTTCCTTATTCCCCTACCTCCCCATCTATTCCCTTCCCTTCCCTTCCCTTCCCTTCCCTTCGCTTCCCTTCCCTTCTCTTCCCTTCCCTTCCCTTCCCTTCCCTTCCCTTCCCTTCCCTTCCCTTCCCTTCCCTTCCCTTCCCTTCCCTTCCCTTCCCTTCCCTTCCCTTCCCTTCCCTTCCCTTCCCTTTCCTTCCCTTTCCTTCCCTTACCTTCCCTTACCTTCCCAAACCTTACTTTAATTTTTATTCACTTCCCATTCTTTTGATATTTCACCCTTTCCTTCCCTTCCCTTCCCTTTCATAACCTTCCCTTACCTTCCCTTTACCTTCCTTTACCTTCCTTTACCCTACTTTCATTTCCATTATCTTCCTATTCTTTTAATAATCCACCCTTTTCTTTTCCTTTCCCTTCTTTTCAAATTCTAACTTCCACCTATACCATCTCTTCACCCCTTAACTTAAATTCGTTGTAGTTGTAATTCGTTCCATATTCTCGTTCTAGTGTCTTTTTTTTCTATCCCTTTGGACACATAATTTAAGTCCTTTTTGTATAGATATAGTCGTGTTCGCTTCCCTCAATGTATTCCGTTTGACATTTTTTCTCACTTTGGACACATAATTTAAGTCCTTTTTGTGTAGTTATAGTCGTGTTCGCTTCCCTCAATGTACTCCGTTTGACATGTTTTCCTCCCTTTATTGATTCACTGAAAATTTTGGTCTTATATATCTCACTATCCTCCTCCTATTTTTTTACTCCTTATCTTTTTCCTCCATACAAACACGCATACACATAGACTCCTTTCTAAATGTTTACTCAGTACACTACTTTTCCGTCAATTAATACCTCGTTTTATCCCTCCCGATGCTTCCTGTAGTTAGTTCGCCTCGTTGTGAGTGAGCCATGTAGATCCCTGACCCCTCATAACCTTATGTCGTAGTATGGAGGCGATGCACTGTAGTCACGTATACTCGCCGCACGTTAAGTTGGCGAAAATAGGGCCCCCTCACTCCCCCCTTCCGAACGCACGGGATTGGCTGAGGTGTTGTCCAAGAGCCTAAGAATGCCTTACTCAATTTTCCGGCCTAAAGTCCCAATATCCAACACCTCAGCCTATCCCGTGCATTTGGAAAGGGGTAGTGAGGGGCCCTATTTTCGCCAACTTAACGTGCGGCGAGTATAGTTGTTTATGTTTCGTGTATTGGGTTTTGCACTCCGTTTGTTTCCCTCTAAGTATATGTCTGGCACATTTTTCCCTATTTTGGCATTACAATCAATCAATCCCTTTAAGGATCCCCGTTTGTTCCTTAACATCCCCTCGCCTTCCCCCTCCTATTCCTCACTCGTAGTTTTTCAATAATTCATTTCTGTCGTATTTAATTCCATTCTCAATTCCTCGCATCCTTTGACTTTATACCTGGTTGTCAACACCTAAAAGAGAGAAAAATTTATTCCTGCTCTAAAATATGTCCTACTAATTAATTCTATCAACACGCACTGCATATTCTCGACCCAGAAATTGGAATTAGAATCTCGGACGTTATACCGTTGGGGATGATAACTAACCCTCGGCCCTTTGCGGATATTTTTTTTACATAACTTTTTTCTCAACCCGTCATATTCGTGAATAATAGATCTAATCGTATTTAGATATCAATACTGTGCTTGACTTTAAATGATGAAGCGAACTCGAACTGCTGAGGTGAATCCCGCGGGGCTACAAACCAGATCACGTTTTATAATATCGTAGTAATATATATATATATATATATATAACTATACTTACGTCACTTTGAAGAGCCGAACACCTCATCCCAACATTTATTAACCCCTTCACGCCCAGATCTTTCCTTTGCTATAAGAAAATCGTCTGTTGTTAGCCATAAAATAACAAGAAGTAACTTAATATACCAAATTAGTTAGTGGACAAGGATTCACCCCAACATTAAAATAGCAATATGTATGTACCCAACAATACGAATTACAATGAAAAATTGAACTGGAAATAGACAGGGCTTACGTAACTCTGAAAAGCCCTAATTCACCCTAACATTAATTAAACAGCGATGAAAAGACGTGATGAATAAGTATCAATGAAAACGATGAAGGTGAATTATTAAAGCTGGCAATTCACAAACACACACAAACACACACAAACACACACAAACACACACAAACACAAACAAACACACACACAGAAAATATAAAGAAATCACCTCAACTTCTACCAACTCTCTCTCTCTCTCTCTCTCTCTCTCTCTCTCTCTCTCTCTCTCTCTCTCTCTCTCTCTCTCTCTCTCTCTCTCTCTCTCTCTCTCTCTCTCTCTCTCTCTCTCTCTCTCTCTCTCTCTCTCTCTCTCTCTAACTGCACGTCACACAAAAAACACCACCTCTATCAATAACTTCCCAACTGGAGTGGGAGGGAATCTGGCGCCGCAAACTCCATCCCTCAAAGTAATGGCCAGCGAGTTTACGATGAGAATGATGGGCTCCAGACAGACATTGTGAGGCAGGATCAGCGAAGTCCCTCAAGGTCATACACTTTACCCCGGTTAATCTGCGTCTGTGTATACTGCTTGACTTGTCTTGTTATAAGAAAGAAGCAGGATTTGTAGCAAGTTAAGAGGGAGAGAGAGTTAGACAGATACATAGACAGATAGAGAGAGAGACAGATAGAGACAGAGATAGATAGAGATAGAGAGAGAGACAGATACATTGACAGATAGAGATGGAGAGAGACAGAGAGACAAGAGACATAAAAAGACAGAGATATACCGATAGAGAGACAGAGATATACAGATAGAGAGACAGAGAGACAGACAGAGAGAGAGAGACAGATAGAAACAGTGAGAAACAGAGACACAGACAGAGAGACAGACAGATAGAGAACGACAGATACAGAGAGACAGATAAAGAGAGAGAGAGAGAGAGAGAGAGAGAGAGAGAGAGAGAGAGAGAGAGAGAGAGAGAGAGAGAGAGAGAGAGAGAGAGAGAGAGAGAGAGAGAGAGAGAGAGAGAGAGAGAGAAACAGACAGACAGAGAGAGAGTAAGAGACAGATATAGAGACAGACAAACAGACAGATAGAGAGAGAGACAGACAGACAGACACAGAGAGAAAGAGAGATAGTAGGCCTTTTATTTCTATCGTCTGTATCTCGCTCTCTCGAAATAAAGTCGCCGGATCCTTTCAAATCGAACACGTTAAGGCACTCAAGAGAATTTTCGGAGCACAGACGCCATCAACATAATTCCCAGCTTAGTATGGAGCGTTTTGACACTCCTTCAATAAGTTCATAATACTCGTGAGGTTACAGAGACTGAAACTAACTGAAAGAGAAAAGGATGAGAAGGGAGGAAGGGAAAGATTAGATATTCTTTAAAACAATACAAAAAACCAGAAGGAAAGAATGAAAGTAAAAGAGAAAAAGGAATGAAGGGAGAGAGAAAAAGGAATGTTGTTAATGTAGTGACTAGTGATGGGGGTTGAGAGAGAGAGAGAGAGAGAGAGAGGAGAGGGAGAGAGAGAGAGAGAGAGAGAGAGAGAGAGAGAGAGAGAGAGAGAGAGAGAGAGAAGATACTTTGATCCTATATAGACACTTTGCAAGTACCAACTACAAGGTTATTTATTGACTACAAAGCGCCACCACGCCAGGACGAACTTGGTGAGAGAGAGAGAGAGAGAGAGAGAGAGAGAGAGAGAGAGAGAGAGAGAGAGAGAGAGAGAGAGAGAGGTTTCTATAGTGTTACTAAAGGCTGTTCAGGGGCTTGGGGATCTAAACTTTGTCTATGCTGAGGGTACATGTATTGAAAGGGAGAGAGAGCTGG
This sequence comes from Chionoecetes opilio, assembly GCA_016584305.1. Taxonomy (NCBI): domain Eukaryota; kingdom Metazoa; phylum Arthropoda; class Malacostraca; order Decapoda; family Majidae; genus Chionoecetes; species Chionoecetes opilio. The sequence continues at coordinate 298,265 of JACEEZ010024548.1, forward strand.
TGTGTGTTCTGAGTACAATGTCGTGTTACTCTCTCTTCTGTTTGAATAGGATAACTCACCCCCCCCTTCTCTCTCTCTCTCTCTCTCTCTCTCTCTCTCTCTCTCTCTCTCTCTCTCTCTCTCTCTCTCTCTCTCTCCCCTCTCTTCCATAACAAGGATAGAGAGATAGTGGGAGAGGCAAGTTTTCGTCAATCAGAATACACTTCAGTTCCTCTTTCCTGTGACCTTGCTCAGTCGTAAATGCTGAGTTCATACGTTGTTTTGAATAAAAGAATTGCTAGAAGTACGTTAATGGCACAGTCTTTTTGTCTTTATTTTCCATTATTGGCTCTCTATATATGGAATGGCACGGCCTATGAGAGGTTTGCAAGTACCTCGAACACTTAGCAGAATGTTTTGTTGGCTGCAGCATGATGGGTCTGCACGTATCCGCAGCAAAAGCCGAAACTTTGCCTGTGCATCTTCCTTGTAGCTCTGCTCGATGGCAAAAACATTAGAATATAAGAACATAAGGAAGCTACAAGAGGCCGCGAGACCTACACGTGGTAGTTCCTGTTACTTAACATTACCTACATCCACCTTGCATCCCCATCCATAAAGCTGTCTAGCCTCCTTTTAAAACTCCATTTAAAACTCCATAAAAACACGTCAATAAATCATATCAAGATCAAATATCAAGATCAAAACAATAATACATTTAACAGTAGACGTGTTCAGCCCCATGCAATAACCGAAGCAGGTGTACAGTTTCCAGTTTCATTCAATAGTCAAAAGAAGCAAACATTCCGACACACGGGGTCAAACAGTCTACTATATATAGCCAAAGGAAGGACTGGCTTAAGGCCCATCGTGGCGGTCCAGCTCGTCCTCCGCGGCAGCCGGCGAGGCGCTGGGGAGCTAAAGCTGAGCGCTGCTTCCCTCCTCCTGCCTGTACACCCGGGCCGCCGCGCTGCCTCCCGCCGGGCTGAGGGAGACACAGAAGAGGCGGAGCTGTTTAGACCTTTAGTCATATGCTTATGGTGCCGATTTCAAAAGTTTGCAAATTCGACCAACTATATACATTTATATATATATATATATATATATATATATATATATATATTATATATATATATATATATATATATATATATATATATATATATATATATATATATATATATATATATATATATATATATATGATTGAGGGGAGGGGAGGAGAGAGGGCTGAGTGGCATGGCGTGGGCCCGATGGTGGTGTGGAGGGTCATGTAGGGAGGCCCCTGTACATGATAGTGCCTCTGTATATATGATATGCCTAGATTGCCTTAGAAGTATGTTTTGATAAATGTAATAAATATGATCCTAAATCCGCTACACGGTAAAGCTTGTATGGTTGGTATTATTGGCGTAGTTACCGTAGCTCCCTGTGTGGTGTGTGGTGTGTGGTGCCAACACGGGGGTACACGGGTGTGGTGGCGGGCGGGCGGCGGCCTGGCCTGCCACACACCTGCTGCCATACACTCGGCTGCTGCTTGCACTGTATGTTGTCACTTGTAGCTGTTTGAAGTCTGTCATGTAAACTGTAGATCTTTTTTTTGTATTTTGCCATCAGAGATATAAATGAATATTCATTCATTTTCTCCCACTGTTCTTGCTTCCCTTCCCCACCAAACGGCATCAGAAATACAACGTTCACTTTTCTGCTACTTCCAGGAACTGGAGCTCAGGATCGAGACTCAGAAACAGACGCTGTCGGCGCGGGACGAAAGTATCAAGAAGCTTCTGGAGATGTTGCAGCAGAAAGGCATAGGTAAGTCTTGCGTCACGGTGCCTCCTATGTGGCTCGGCTCAGCCTGCTATAGTGCTGCATTCACTGTTAGGGTTGACCTCGGGTGACTATATTCATATATACATGATATCTTTATGATATATATTATATTATATATAATATATATTATATATAATATATATTATATATATAATATATATATATATATATATATATATATATATATATATATATATATATATATATATATATATATATATATATATATATATATGCTATATTAGCCTCTATGGAACATTATCATCATTGTCTCAATGCTCTTAGTTTTGAAATGAGTCAGTATCATTGTAATGGTTACAATACAATTTTAGCATTCAGTAATTCAAGGCAGCAATGAGTAATGAATTATGAATTATATATGTAAGACGAGGTCAGAGGCAGTGCATTGGATTACCATTCAAAGTCACGGATCCCTTGCTCCCCACTTTCCCGAAGACTTAGCGTCCCTGGCTGCCTGACGCCGCAACACAGCCTCCTGGAGACAGCCTTCTGCGCGTCTCAACTGGCTGTGGAAGTTATCTTAGAGGTTCACTCAGGGCATCATAATGGACTGATTAGTATCATTACGATTTCCTTAGATTTTAGACAATGCCCACATTGGTCAGTATTGTAATGGTCTATACAAGTATAGTTCAAGACAAGGAATGTATTGCTCTGGCTTCCTTCACTGTGTTTCCCTGCTTCTCCCAGTCAATGCCCTGCGCGGGGAGCGGCTGGCCCGTCGCTGTAATGTTAAGGGTTCCTGCAGGTAGGTCTGGGGGCTCACAAGGCCTTCAGGTGCCGACCATTTGTCACGTTAAGGCAGCTTTTTGTGTCTTTCAGCCGCCACTTTCACCACTGGCGCCTTGTCCCCAGAATTGTGGCCCAGATGAGCGTATACGTATAGCAAAAGAAAACGACCACTTCAGAATTTTATTAGAATTTCTACTTTTCTTTACCCTCCCTTACCCCCCTCCCTCCCTCCCTCCCCCCGCCCTCCCACACCTGTCTCTCGTGATTGGCCAAGCAACTGTCTCCCAGGTCTTTCTCTTGCCCACAATTTTCTGCCTTGCTGCCTCTCTCCCCTCCCCTTAGTTATCTCCTGACGTCATCTTGGGAGCTGCCGACAACCCAGCGTCGCTTTTAGACGTCGCCCCTTGCACTAAGACGATGTTATTCTCTCTAGAGCGTTTCATTGGCAACGTCACTCACTAATCATGTCATTATTAATTTAGCGAGGACATCAGTAGCGTGTATTTCCTGTAGGTGAAGGTGGCGAGGCCGGGTGACCGATCTCCCACTATGTTTCAGGCAAGGAGGAGGAGCGGGCCATGATGCAACAGATGCAGGCCGTATTTCAGAAACAGGTGCAGCTTTCCTGGTCTTGTATTTGCTATTATTACTTACTATTATATGTCTCTTTATTATTACTACCATCACGACTATGTCTGATACAGTATGGCTGTCGCGGTGGTCGGGGGAGAGTGAAGTATCGTCCAGAGGTGGCGGCCTCAGCGCGGCGAGACATAATGTAAATATTTATCCCAAGTCACCTTCGCACCCCGCACCACACTGTCACTCACGACTCAAGACTCCTTAGAGATTAACTAACCACTAATGAACTCTCTTGATTCTGTCCACCACTTTGACAATCTTGGCTCTTCCCTTACTGATCCTCGTTTCCTCCTCGCATTGAAGTGACAGTAACTTTGCGTCCTGGACAAGATCAAGAGTTTGTTTCACTTGTTTTGTCGCTTCCTTACCTGTCTCTTTGCTTATCACCTCGATCACACACGGTAATGAAGCATAACAGTCACGCTACTCTTTGGTTTATCCTCTACTCTATGTGGTGTCCCGTTGGTGTGTTCTCTCCGCGCCTCACATCCCCCGATCACCGTCACGCCGCCCTTGGCTCAGCTGGGTCCCTGTATCAGCCTGCCGTTTGTTGACGTCCCACAACTCTTCGGGGCATCAAAACACTGCCACAGAATCCATCAGAAATCAATACAGACCATTTGAATGAGCTCCTATTAGCTCTAACTATTACAGGAACTACCACGTGTAGGTCTCGCGGCCTCTTGTAGCTTCCTTATTTTCTTATGTTCTAACTTTTGTGTATTAAACTTTGTTCTGTTTGGATTTGTGTGCAGTGGTTTGCCCTTAAAAGCTGTGGGTCTGAGGGCGTAGATTGGGGCGGGGCCAGGGAAGCGGGCTGGACAACGCACCCTCACCCCGTCAAGAGTGACTCACGGGGGGGAAGTCTGTGTCTCGTGTCACCTCATCTTGTCTCTGAGGCAGATCCATCCACCTTGGGATCAAACCACGAGTTCAAATACCCTTTCTAATTCAGTGTTTTTTTATATCTCTCAATATTTCCTATAAATAACTTACTGGTTTATGTGAGCCTAATGGAGTAGATACACGTCCAGACACTTAATGATGGCCTTAAGTCTCCCCTTGCACTCCTAACCCTTCATGTCCCCACCACCCCTTCCGCCTTGAATGAGGAGGGTGAGCTTGGCCGGCCCAGCGTCCCACCCGAGCCCCAACCCCCCCCGTAGGCTAGTGACAACGTGTGGCCGTGCTATGAGCGTAGCGCCCGCCCGCCTCTGTCACATGATTGATGGCGCTGTTGCATGTTGTTATAGGTGATAAAAATATAGATGAGGAAGGGTCAGTAGAGTTGGAACAAACGCGAGCGCGCCTTGTGGAGACCCAGAATGAGCTGGACCGATTGAGGGATGCTCTGTGCCACCGAGAGGATGACTGTGAGAACTCCGCCAGGTGAGTAGCGATTCTAAACGTCCCTTCGGGTGGCGGGTCGGGCCGCTCCACCCTCCCCGTGTGCCTGTGCGTGTGCGTGTGTACTCCGGCGGGGAGCAAGGGAGGGCGGGAGGGAGGGGAAAAGAGGGAAGCGTACGCGAGTGTGAGGGAGGGAGGAAGGCCGCCCGACCCGCGCCCTTGTGGTCCGCCGTCATCAGCAGCCGCCCGGGCAGCGAGTCCCCCGCCCCCGCCCGCCTGGTCACCCCCACCTGCGCTGCCGCCCACGCCCAGCACTCCGCCTCACTCCGAGCTCTTGTTCCGTTGACTTGTCTCAGCTGGAAGTCGTGGAAAAAAATGATTTAATCGGCGACTATTGTTAGTCGATTTGCTTTCATTGGAATTGGAGATTTCATTTTTCATTGGTAAACTTTTCAACTATTCTGTTCACTGATCAGTGTCACTCATCATTCACTCTTTGATTGTGAGTCTCATTCAAACAATGCTAAATGAACCACTTCCTTGGCTGGGTCTGAGTGACCTGCTGACAGACAGACTAGGTACCGTTGCCGCGTCCGTGGTGAGGGATGCCAAGTGCCCGGGTATAGGTAGACTCCTGCCCGGGGTAAAGTAGACTGTACCCGAGTATCATACCTCATACCTTGCTAGATCAAGGACCGCAACTCATCCTAAAGTAACCCGGGGTACAAAGGGTCGGGGTCGACACGCGCCCGTTGGTCAGGGACAGCTGTCTTGCCCTGCCTCGGGCGCCTGTTGACCCCTGACCCCAAACCCTGCCGAAGTAGAGCTAAGACCTTCCTCAGTAGTGGTAGAGGTCGTCGTGGGGAAGCTCGCCCGGAGCCCAGACACATCACAGCAGCGCCGCCCGCCCACTCGGCTCCTACAACACCAGATACGCCAGAAATGAGTCAGAATCACAACCTGCCATCTACCTTCCTAGCTGCATGGAAGGTTTCCACTCTTGTCCACCTACTGAACACAGCTTTTCTTTTGGCATCGTCTGGTGGCGGCAGGACGAGTGTGTGCCTGCGTGTGTCTGTGGAGGTCTGGGCCGGGCGGTCTTCTCCAGGGCGTAGCTTTGTGTACTCGGGTATACGTAGACTTAGGCTGCCACGCCCTTCCACCACTAGACCCCCACAGAGAAGCACTGGCCTGCTTTGCTGACTTTCTTGACCTTACTTTTATATCTTCCTTCCTTCATTCTTTCTTATCTTATTTTCTGCCTACTATACTTACTTCACACACACACACACACACACACACACACACACACACACACACACACACACACACACACACACACACACACACACACATACCCTAAGATCGGTAATAATGAGCTCCAAGCTCGCACCGTGAGGGTGAAACTGGTGATCGCGAGCCGGCTGGCGTGGACAAGACCATGGGTGAATGACACACACACACAAGACCATGGGTGAATGACACACACACACACACACACACACACACACACACACACACCACACACACACAAACACACACACACACACACACACTGCTTCAAGACTTGACGACTCTGCTTCCTCTCAGGCAATCCCCCCGCCACACCCCCCCGTAGGACCCTTGCTTTGAGGTGGACCCAATACTTGTTCTGTGGTCAGTTGTCTCAGTTCCCCAACCTTTTACACTTCCCTGTAAGCAATGAACTGAATCAAACCTAAATAAGAATGAAAGGAAGAGTCGATGTATGTGCTAGTCTTTCTCTATTGCCTAAAAGGACAATGTATATTCGGCTTTACGATTTTGTTTATGAATATGTTTTCATTATTTGCATCAAGCTTTTCATATAAACGTATCTCGGGTTTTCTTCTCCCACTAAAAGAGAGATGTATCTTCATTTTGTTTAGTTGATGAGTCTATCATGAATTTCAGTAGTTAATTAAGCCATAGTACCTCGTCAGCGGTATTTAGTAGACGTAATCTGACTGGGTTTTTTTGTGTTTTTTTTTTTGCTTCTACGCTTTAGCTCATAATAGACGCCCGTGTTTTGTCTAAAGGGGTAAATATTTTTAGTTGTAATATTGTTTTTCGACGTATTTTACATAAGTGCGCTGCGCCACCACCCGCTACACTAGACGCTTGAGTTGTAGATCACTTTGGCCCTTGACTGCACTGTGCCACCGCGAGGCGACTGTCTTTGCGCTCAGACTAGAGTGTAAAATCATGTGCGTCTGTGTCTGTGTATGTGTGTGAATGTGTGTGAATGTGTTTGTACCTGTATAGGGGGTGTGCGTAAGTGCCGTTAATTGGGTCAGAGAGAGAGAGAGAGATAATAAGAGAGAGGCAAAGAATTCAATGCCAGTGTCCTCCATTCTACATTCTACCTTGATCCTTGTTGTGATCAGAAAAGTGTTCCGCTTCTCGCTGTCGTTGCTGCAACCTGCATGTACCGTGTGTTGATTCATTCAGTTCCTGGAGTCTGCTACACTATAGTTGTTGTTAGTGTATGTATGTGTGTGCATTTGTAGGTGACAGGTATGAAGTAGACAGCTGTGTGGGTTGCTAGCGGCTGCGGATCACGGGTGCTGGGGCCGTAGTGCACAGTGGAGGAGGAGTGAGCGTGTCATGCTCGTCGCCAGCACTTCCCTGGTTACTGGAGCCAAGGGTTGATTCAATATATTTGATCCGGAGATGTACAGCAACTTCGAGGGGAAACTTAAAAGGGAATTTTCCTGATCCTAACGTGCTGAGGCTCCCTGGCTGAAGGAGAATCATGGTCTTAGTGGGAATACGTAGTGCTTCAGAAATTGTGGGATAACCCCAGTTGATCCAGAGAGCTGTTTGGCGTGCATGAATGTGATGCTGTGAGGGTTGTGTTGGTGGAGTTGGTTGAATGTGAATGCAAGTGGCCCTCATTAGTGTTAAGTGTGGTGAGCACTGTGACAGTTCTTCTCCCCTCCTTCCTGTAGCGCAAGAACAAAGTCGCTTCCCGACCTCACAACAATGTCTGATTGTCGGTTAACCCCAAGTTTACATAGTAACCTATAAGTGCATTGATAGTAGTTGCAAGCGGTCATAACATTTATCCAGGGAGGCAAGGCATAGTTGTACCTGGTGAGCCACACCAACTCTTAAGGTCAGATCCATAGACACCCTCCTGGGTTATGGCTTTTGCTGCAGATGAACTTTTTGTGTGACAATCAGAAGTTGACGTGTTGTGTGAGAGCGGGCAGCGAGCTGGCCGCGTAGTGGCGGCGGTAGTGTTGGCTGCGGGTGTTGGAGTGAGCGGCTGTGGCTTGGGGTTGACCGGGTGTGGGTGTATGGCTGCAGGAGGCTCTGGAAGTGGCGGAGCGGCTGCGTCGCGAGCACGAGCACTTCGGGGGGCCGTGGGGGCTCAACGGCCCTGCTGGTGACGTCGGTACCTCGGCCACTCTGACGGCGCTGCTGGAGACCAAGGACGCGCGTATCCTTTCGCTGGAGCGTGAAGTGGCACTCCTGGAGGGGGAGGTGACGATGGCCCGGGAGACAGGAGGGGCGGGCCTCGGCGGGGTGTTGGTCGGTGGTGGCCTGGGCTCTCGCTGGGGCTCCCGCGCCTCCTTATGCACCCCGCCACCCACCGATGACTCACGCCTCCTCCAGGTGCTGCAGGAGCGGGAGCGCAAAGCTAAATCGCAAGTAAGTCGAGGCTGCCTGGGCTGTGACGTCACAAAGCGTCGCCAGGCCGCGCACTGCTCAGCCTCGCTCGCTCCCGCCGGGTTGCTGAGACCCTTGCGTCATGCTCACCACCGCGTTATTTTCCCGACCATGAGTAACACCATAACACCATAATTACGTAGCTTAAATAAGACATCAGACCAGGGTCGAGGGTGTCAGGGCTGCAGCAGCGAGGGGCGTGGCGGCCTTGCGTTGACCTGTGACGTCACGGTCCTCCAGGGGGCTGGTGTGTCTGTTCCAGTGATGCCGGTGCGAAATTACAAGAAAAGATGTAAACGCTAAATAACAGAAAGCAGAACCCCCCCAAAAGATAAATAGAAGAAAAATCGCGTTAAACGCTTTTCTTGCAATTTTGTCGACCTGCATTAGGTACCTAAAGACGACACCAGCCCTGGGGCCGGTGTGCGAGATAAGCTAACTTGTTAGGCATTAATTCATCAAAGGTAAGTCAGCCATCCCTGTGGTCATCTGTCTCCTGCATGATTTACTTACTTGCTCGGCTCTCAGCCCGAGACTGACATGCCGCGCACATCCAGCCTTTGCTAGGAGATCAGCATGCAAGTCTGGCCCACCAGGCTGCAGGCACGGCCAAGATTATGCTTGCTAACCGGGCGTTCCAGCCTGTTGATGGTTGCCTGCTGGTGGGGTAGCGAGAGGGGAGTGAAGGAGAGAGGGAAGAAATAAACTCAAAATAGACCAGTCCTCCCTCTCTCCTCCTCTGTTTCTAATGTTCTAAAATGTGACTATCATGTGTGTGTTAGGAGTGTGTCATTCTCTTCGTGTTAGAATATATGTAAAATCTTCCTTTTTGCCATTAGTACTATAGAGAACACCTCCCACAGGTCTTTTGTGTGTCCCTAGTGCTTTTGTAGAGAGTGTAACATTTGACTAGCCATTCCCTCCGTGTGTTCCAGTACAAGTCATTGTCTAGGATCATTTTGTTGCTTCTAGTTTATTTTGTCATATTTGTGTAGCCGAGTGTGTTTGTGTGTGTGTCTGGGTGTGCCTGTGTGTCTGTTTAGGGCTAGAAATATTTAAGATAATAGAAAGCTTTTTATGGCCTAGTCAATGCTGTTTCTTTGTAGGACTGTTATACGTTTTGAAATCATAGACTGATATTCTAGTTGCATTCATTTTGATTTATACATGAAGGTGATTTTCCTTCGATCTGCTAGCCACATTTTAGTCATTTATGCAGGCTAATAGATTTTTGTGTTTTGGAGATTTCAGTAATCAATATTTTCATTGAATATATTTCGCTTTTTCCCAACTGTGTTTTGAAATTTTTGCTGAGATTTTATACATATCAGCTCAGCTTTCAAGGTTTTCATTAAGTAGGCTACTTTTGAAACCGTCATTCTATTAGGTGTGGGTAAGAGAGGGAGTGTGTGTGTGCGTGTGTGTGTGTGTGTGTGTGTGTGCGTCAGCCAGTCAGCACCTGTAGTGTACGCGTCCACCACCTATGAGCCCCTCGCCACATGCTTGTAGTCCCGGCCTGGCGTGCTGACTGACCAGCGACCATGACTTGAGGACGGCGCTAACCTTGCCTCTCTCCCCGCCGTGTAGCTGGAGGAGTCCCGCTTAGAGATCCAGAAGAGAGACCAGGAAATCCTTCAGCTGTCTGCAAAGATGAAGACCTTGGAGGAGCAGCACTCAGACTACCAGCGTCACATCACGGTGCTAAAGGAGTCCCTCTGCGCTAAGGAGGAGCACTACAACATGCTTCAGGCTGACGTGAGTGCTTCCCTGGGGTTCCGTAACAGCTACTTCGGGTAAACTTTGGGTGACTTCATGATTTCCTTCTGTCAGTGGGATGCGGCATTGGTTGTCATGCCTCCTCTATCCCTCCCCCCTTACCTTACATCCTCCGTCCCTATTCCGTGCGTAATGGCCAGCGGTTTCCCTAAGGGGAGCAATCTTAGAAACTGTTTCAATTGCCGCATGTGCGAGTATTCAGCAGCTGTTGTAATTGCCATCTCTCAGCACTGGCAGACAACTTTTGCACCTCATGAGGCCGCGAGGAAACAGCACGGTTGGTGTCGGTTCAGACGTGTTGATGCGTATATCAATGATCAATCCAGTACAAATTTCCATATTTATTATATTGGTCTAATGGTCAGCAACATTCTAGTCTGACACAACCACGCAGTCGTCAAGAACAACATAAATAGAACCCCAACATGTCACGCACAACCTCTTGCGATGATGGCCTGCGATGTGAAAGTAGTAAATCCAACGATCGTGATGAAACTATAAATCCTATTGGAGTGGGATAATAAAGATACTCGGGGTGCACAGATAGGTAAACAACTCAACTTTATATTCAAATAAGATGGAGAAAAACAAATGAAACGTAACAAGAACATCACGAAATCTGTATAGACTCTAGATAGGAAGAAGGGAATGGTGGCAGCCCTAACAAAGGTGCCTCATGACATTACCTTCAGTGAGGGAGGAATCAAGCAAGTAGCTACAGTACTGCTGGGGCAAACACTCCTCTCTGTTCACTCTCTGTTCTGTTCACTCACTCTCACTTGACTTGTTTCACTTTCACTCTGTTCACTCTGTTTCACAAGGCTTCTTCACCACACAGCCTTTCCTCCTCTTTGTCTCGTTCGGAATCAAGCCTTTAGAACTACTCGTGCAAACACTCCTCTCTTTGGCTCTCTGTTTCGCAAGTCTTCCTCACCACACAGCCTTTCCTCCTCTCTGTTCTCCCCGCCCTACACCTTTACTTCCCTCAGCCACAGGGAGACACGATATGGCCCGGGGGAGGATGGTAGCCACCCACGTTTTGCCCTACTACCAGTACCCATTAGCTGATGTACCACCAGCCACCTCCTGGCCGCCGTAGCCTCTGCCTCTGCCCTTCACTTGTACACAGCTACTCTGCCTCTGCCCGCCACTTGTACACAGCCACTCTTCCTCTGTCCGCCACTTGTACACAGCCACTCTTCTTCTGCCCTTCACTTGTACACAGCCACTCTTCCTCTGCCCTCCACTTGTACACAGCCACTCTTCCTCTGCCCTTCACTTGTACACACACAGCCACTCTGCCTCTGCCCTTCACTTGTACACAGCCACTCTGCCTCTGCCCTTCACTTGTACACAGCCACTCTGCCTCTGCCCTTCACTTGTACACAGCCACTCTGCCTCTGCCCGCCACTTGTACACAGCCACTCTTCCTCTGCCCTTCACTTGTACACAGCCACTCTGCCTCTGCCCGCCACTTGTACACAGCCACTCTTCCTTGCCCTTCACTTGTACCACCAGCCACTTGCCTCTGCCTCACTGTACACAGCCACTCTTCCTCTGCCCTTCACTTGTACACACACAGCCACTCTGCCTCTGCCTCTTCACTTGTACGACACCCACTCTGCCTCTGCCCTTCACTTGTACACAGCCACTCTGCCTCTGCCCTTCACTTGTACACAGCCACTCTGCCTCTGCCCTTCACTTGTACACAGCCACTCTGCCTCTGCCCTTCACTTGTACACACACAGCCACGCCACGCCACGCTTACCTCACCACCCGCACACTACTTGACGCTAATGCCCAGGCTTACCGCTTTGTTTGGACATTGAAATCCGATGTTTGGCCGAGCCTACTATTGGATGTGTTTTGTTAGTGGCCTCTAGCTCCTCAACAGGGTGTGATATGAAGAGCACGATGAGCGTTTGTGCCTTGTCTGAAAGCACGCCATAAGCTGTTACAGTAAAACCTCGCGTATTCGGACCCTCATTATTCGGACTTTGACATTATTCGGCTTTTTTTTTTTTTTTTTTTAGGGGTCGAAATCTCCCAGCTAGATATACACCTAGAATATTTTTTTTTTTTTTTTTTTTTTTAGGGGTCGAAATTTCCTAGCTATATATTGGTACACCTAGAATTTTTTTTTTTTTTTTTTACATATCCCCCCATTATTCGGATCCTTGCATTACTCGGACCACTCCTTGGCCCAATTAGTCCGAATATGAGAGGTTTTACACTGTACTTCCTTTTTGCACTTGCCTACATCTGCAGCATCACTTCATGACTTTTGTTTCCAATTTACATAATAATCACATGCTAATCAGTAACAAGTTGACTGCGACCGTCACTCAGTTTCTCAAAATTTTAATGTAACCAGTAAGAAGTTGCTACCATGGTAAAATTGTAAACCATGAGAGGCGTAGAGTAAGGGGCGATCTGATAGAAGTTTTTAAGTGGATAAAGGGATACAATATAGGCGATGTAGGAAAAGTTCTTAAGGTTAGTAAGCAGGGTAGAACGAGAAGTAACGGATTCAAGCTGGAAAAGCGTAGATTTAAAAAGGAAATTGGGAGAAACTGGTTCACAAATAGGGTGGTGAATGATTGGCATGGACTAAGTCGTCAGGTGGTCAATGTGGAGTCTATTGGGGTCTTTAAAAGGAGTCTGGATAAATTCATGGATGGGGAAGAGAGGTGGATATAGGTAGAGTTAGGTAACAGGAACTACCTCGTGTAGGTCTCACAGCCTCTTGTAGCTTCCTTACTTTCTTATGTTCTTATGTAAGCGCAGAGTTTCGACAACCAGTACTTTATTTGTGGAAGGGGACTGATCCATTATGGCAGCCACATGGATCATGTCATCGAGTGGTGATTGTTTGTACAGTGGGGATCTAATCATCAAATAGGATTGCATCATTAGGATACAAATTCATGGATCTCATATTATAAAATCATTCTTGTTCGACAAATGCTCTTATAACGCAATCACACTGTATTCAGAATTTGACAGCATATTCTGCTTTGGCCTGAGAATGATGGCGCATATATGGTGACGCAGCACATTGCACTTGCACTGAACCAGCAAGAATATTCACTCAACTAGTTGCATTCACATAAACCTATAGGTATTTTTACTCCTGTAATTATTTCTATATATACACAGCTGCACAAATGAGTGGTAGTGAAGCACTGCCTTAATATTCACAGAGTAATACCTTACACAAATATAGGATGATTTCAGAAAATATAAGTAACTTAGAATAATAGGTTTTCAAGTAAATCAAAGATCTGGTAGGAAATCTGCTTTTAATAAGTATTCCGTAGATGGTAATACAATGGTAATACAATGAGCCATCTGCAGCCCAGCATTATGATACCTTGTCTCCCTATCTGCTATGTCAAGACCTATCCAAGACCCCCATAGGAGAGATTCCCACCCTTTGTGAGATTATTTCCCTTTTTCTCCTGTGCTTAACCCAGTCCCACCCTCACCCTCCCAAGTCCCAATAACTAATAACAAGTAGCTTCCTGCATTACAAACATGCAACCTCTCTTGATGCCCAAATATATCATTACTGATACCCACTAAGTCATTGCCTACCATCAACAACACCATAGTCGCCACTGCACTAATGTCGCCAGGCACCATATATTACGAATTTCAGCATCACTACAGACTTGTATGTGCCACTGAAGACATGCACATAATCTAAACTACTGTGCATGCCTCTTCAGTGGCACATACAAGTCTGTAGTGATGCTAAAATTTGTAATATATGGCGCCTGTCGACATTAGTGCAGTGGCGACTATAGTGTTATCAATGGTAAATATTTCTAGCATAACAAACCATTTGTGTGCTAATATATCCATAAGTTTAGGTATGTGCCTCCCAAAATTTAGTAATCTTAATGCAGCACACAGTTAAAAAATTTGATAGCAAAAGCAAAGCAAAAAATTTCATACCTAGTGATTACAAAATTCTGACTTAATTGAAACATTTTGATATTACGTACAGCATATTCAAACATACCTACTGTGCGTATGTGTATTATTGGCTCTGAAAAGTTAGATTTATTGGCTTGATAATTATCCTAACTTACTTTTATTGAAATTATTGTACTATATTTGGTAGTGTGCATCAGGTATTCCTGTGTGAATGGATTGCACAGCCGACACCTGGCCATGCTTACTGTTGACCTTTAGCATTGGTGGCACCATCTCAGGAAGTCAATAAAATGTGATAACAGCCACTGCCCTATCATACCTACATATCATACTGCTGTACCGCCAATAACAATATAGTCGCCACTGCACTAATGTCGCCAGGCATCATATATTACAAATTTTAGCATCACTACAGACTTGTATGTGCCACTAAAGATATGTAGTGTGTTGTACATACATAACATAAACTACTGTGCATACCTCTTCAGTGGCACATACAAGTCTGTAGTGATGCTAAAATTTGTAATATATGATGACATTAGTACAGTGGCGACTAGTGTTATTGACGGTACATAGGTATAGATATTCCATAGAACCTTTTTTCATGTATAAAGTTTTCTGTTCTCATCCAAACTGGCTTGATATTTAGTCTTCTCATCCAAACTGGCTTGATATTTAGTCTTCTCATCCAAACTGGCTTGCTATTTAGGCTTCAAGTAGGTGTTATATAAATAGTACTATTGGCTGACTTGACATTGAATTCACTTCTTTGAGTTTGTATGTCCTACCTCCCAAACTACCACATGCATACTGTACCTCGCAGAGCATTTCTTAAGCAAATCTTACTGGGCGACACAAAATAGAGGCAATAATAGAAGAAATACATATAAATGGAGATCAAAATTGTGATGCAGTAATAAGAATGCACTTCTGGATCTTACACACACAGACATGACGAGCCATTGCATCCCAGAAGGATTTTATGAGTAAATATCTTGTCGCCCAGTCGCTTAAAAATGTCCTTACTGGGCGACAGTTTTCCATCACTGGGAGACATTTTGGTCGCCCAGTTATGATGTTAAAAAATGCATACTGTATACACCTCAGCAATAATGTTTGTATCATGCATCCCTACGTAGACACCATCCTATCTATCCCATCTCTGACTCATTACCAATCTCAAAAACATTCACTAGTATGAGGCAAGCGAATGGGATGAGATGGATGTTGAGAATGCCGGGATGCCAGACCTTTTCTTTACCGTCTAGAAATACCTAAACGACCGCTGACCAAGCATCCGTTTGGTCTACCGTCAATAACACTGTAGCCGCCACTGCACTAATGTCGACAGGCGCCATATATTACAAATCTTAGCATCACTACAGATTTGTATGTGTCACTGAAGACAGGTACATAACATAAACTACTGTACAGGTCTCTTCCGTGGCACATACAAGTCTGTAGTGATGCTTTAGTGGTGAAATTCGGGATATATGACACCTGACGACATTAGTGCAGTGGCGACTGAAGTGTTATTGACGGTAGTAGCGGTAACGCCTATGTATTTCTAGCGCTACACCTACGATACAAACATTTACGGCCGCCACAACAGGGAAGCAACTTATTTTTCTTCCCGCTTCTGAAAGACTCTTGATATATGGTTGCCCTGTGTTGCTTTGGTTTACAGCATTCCTCCGGTATACTTCGCCAGGTGGAGGAGATGCGGCTGCGCCTTGAGGAGAAGAACAAGACCATTGAGAAGAAGACCCAGCAGTCCCTCCAGACCACGCAGGAGAGGAACAAACTGAACTCGGAACTCACGGAACTTCGTGATCACATGGATATTAAGGACAGGAAGATCAATGTCCTGCAGAGAAAGGTATTTTGGGGTCTTGGAAATTGGAAAGCAGGGTATTTATTTATAGTCTGGTTACTTAAAGATGCATAGAAAAACAAAGTTCCAAAAGGTCAAAAGTGCAGAGAAAGGTATTTTAGGGTCTTGAAAAGCAGGGTATTCATTTTTGTCGTGCAGAGAAAGGTATTTTAGGGTCTTGAAAAGCAGGGTATTCATTTTTGTCCTGCAGAGAAAGGTATTTTGGGGTCTTGAAAAGCAGGGTATTCATTTTTGTCCTGCAGAGAAAGGTATATTGGGGTCTTGAAAAGCAGGGTATTCATTTTTGTCCTGCAGAGAAAGGTATATTGGGGTCTTGAAAAGCAGGGTATTCATTTTTGTCCTGCAGAGAAAGGTATTTTGGGGTCTTGAGCAGGGTATTTGAAGTCTGGTTCCTTAAATATAAATACACTGCTGAAATACTACTACTCTGTTGGAAAAATAGGACTCAGAATGGAGGTTAGACTATGGTTAGACTATATAATTAGTATGGAGTAACTATAACTGTGGATGTGTGGACGAAGCAAATACAAGATGCAAAAGGTAAGACTTGAAAAACGTCGCTAGTTATTTTATAGTTTTGTACGTTTATTGCACATTTTTTTTTTTGCAGTTTTATTTGTCAGATCAATTGTTTGAGCTTCGTTATAGAAGACGTATTACACTTGTTGAATGAATTGAGATACATCAGATTTTTCAGAAGGTAGCGGCGTACTCCTCTTTTCACATGAACCAACACTGAATTATGTTCATTTAGACATTTCTGAAGACATATTTCCTCATTTGCTATTCAGCGTCTAATTTATTTACCAGTGTTATTATATTTGATCTGAGTTGTAGTGAGCTGCAGAAAATGTGGCCGAGTATTTATCAGTCAGTTTATTGAAATACATATATCTTTTTACCACACAGTTTTTAGTCTCAATATTACTTT
Organism: Chionoecetes opilio; assembly: GCA_016584305.1. Taxonomy (NCBI): domain Eukaryota; kingdom Metazoa; phylum Arthropoda; class Malacostraca; order Decapoda; family Majidae; genus Chionoecetes; species Chionoecetes opilio. Next base: position 315,055 of record JACEEZ010024548.1, read on the forward strand.
TCATCACTATTCACTGTCATTCTTATTGCACTATTATTATTATCATTACTGTCACTATTACCATTGACCATTATTCCACGAGCATCCATACCATTCATTCTAATGCAATCCTACATGCATGTGTCGTGATGTGGCTCATGATCTTTTCTAACACTGGTGGAAAAGAACTTAATAGAAAAAGTTTGATATTTGAACTAATCAAAACATTACTTACTATAGACTGTACATGACTACCACTTTGCCTGCCTTCTGAATGACCCGACTAACCAATAACAAACTATAGTCTATTTTTTTTAACGAGGCGAAAATTCCATTATCCTAAGGTCTCATGCTTAAAATGATGCCTATGTTTACCTGCTAATAGGGTTAACTATGATAAAATATAGCTGAACTTTAGAAGAAGCGTAGTATTCCCTTCTCCTGGCATCAAATATCAGTCAGTAAGCAGCAAGGGGGCAGGATTTTTTACCTCGTTAAAAAAAACATTATAATTGAATTACTGTATTTATATTGTACATATATACATACATTCACACTTACACACAGCATGCATTGGCATATTAACAAATAGAGAACAGGCAAGTACAGTACTAACATATAGAAGCCTTAAGTTTGTTTGTTTGTAGTTGTTTGCAGTACAATTATTAAGAATTACAAGCTTGTTATTGTGCCTGAGATATAATTTTCCCGTGTTTTTTCCATTATTTTGTGTTGCATAAATAACCTCAACGCTTGATATTTTTTCTCCTTTTAGCAGGTTTTCAATATCCTATGAATGATTTCAGTTATGTTTTTTTCAGTAAGACTTGTTTTCCCTTCAAAGCTCCCTTGTTACCAGTGGTGGAGGACAATACAGTATGTTTGTCCTCTCGGCCTTAGTGCAGGAAGGTATAGTATTGTTTATCTACACTGCACACCCTACAAGGTAATTACAGATTAAGAGTCTTGATTGACATGCCGTGAGCTCTATTTGTTGACATCCCGAATATTTTTTTTCTTCAAGATTTTGGCCAAGTGTTACCTTTCAATAACAGGACAGGAAAGGGTAACATAAAATGGTTATTTAAATATAGATGTCTTGTTATTTAACCCCTTGAGGCCCAGAACGTAATTTCCTTTGTAATTTGGGTACCATTAGACGATTTTTAGTGAATATAAGCAATATTTTATAGCTATGACCTGTTTAGTATCCTTGTCCACTAACTAATTTGATATATTCAGTTACTTTTCGTAATTTTATGGCTAACAACAGACGATTATTTATAGCCAAGGAAAGATCTGGGTGTGAAGGGGTTAAAGGTAACATAAGTACAGCATTACAATATGTTTTCCTTAAAGATAATAATCACACTGTGTTATGACGTGTTTATAAATACAGTAATGATTAGAATATATAGTATCTGCTGATGTTGTTAAGATGTAATTAAGACAAGGTACTGGTTTTGTGAGGTATATATTTTAATGTCCTTTGGAAAGATGGTTTTAGTGGGTTTTTTAAAGGGCTGATACATTAGGATGATACTGATTTAGATTTCCTTATATAATGATAATTAAATTTGAATCGATTTTTTGTTGATATATGTAGGAGATTAGAACTGATAAGATCATGTTAAATATTTCAATTAATAGAACCAGGCAATAGATATTTACAATGTGATAGGCGAGGGTGTAGTGACCAAAGATAGTACAAGAAATACGGCAACAATATAATAATAATAATAATAATAATAATAATTTTACTATCGCCCGGAGGCATACAGACAAAAAATAAGCAACACAGCAAGACAAAGAGTTAACTTAAGAACTAGATCAAAAAAATATGTTGCTACGAACATTGCATGCATGTAACTACAGCTCCATGGCTCCCCAGATTGAGAACTTGGAGGACTTGCTACGGGAGAAGGACAACCAGGTGGACATGGCTCGGGCACGACTGACGGCCGTACAGGCGCACCACTCCACCTCGGAGGGCGCGCTCTCCTCCCTGGAAGAGGCCATCGGAGACAAGGACAAACAGATCACGCAGCTCAGGGAACAGCGAGACAGAGCGGAGCAGGAGCGCCACCAGGAACAGTCGCTGCACGAAAGGGACATTGCCGAGTACAAGATGAAGCTCCACACACTAGAAGGGGAGGTGGAAAAGTTGCAGGTTCGCCTTGAACGTTCACTAGCCGAGAAGGACAAACTTGAGGCTAAACTCGAGTCCAGTCAGTCCGAGCTGGGCAAAGCCAAGGCCGAGTTGGAAAAGATGCACGGTGAAGTGGGTAAGAGTACCAGTGATTACGAGTCTTACCGCCACCGCCTCACCAAGCTGGAGATGGAAAATGACCGCCTGAGGACCGAGAACGAGAGGCTCCACCACGACCTCGAGCGCTCACACCCTACTTACGGACGCTCAGCCATGCCGGGCGGTTCGGGAGAAGTGGAACGCCTGCAGGAGAAGCTCGACAAGTGTCAGGCAGACCTCCGGCGCGCACAGACTGAACTGCGCATGAACCAGTCCGACTATGAACGTTCCCATGTGGAGGTAAAGGTCAATAATCACTTTCCTCTTTGTTAGTAGCGAGCAGTACTGTAGCAGCTGTAGAAAGATCCTGGATTTTTCTTAGTAATACCACCCCTAGGTTGGAGGTATTGTAGTGATAAACAGAGGCTGAATATATAAGAAGTTGCTTATATTCACATATTCACACATGATCAATATAGCTTTGATATTGAATTAACTCTTTAGGTCTATTGATAAACACATGATTTCATTTCAATGCTACAGATCGTCTACTTCAGTTTAGGTTTTTCCTTTTTGTTCTACACTGCATAAAGTCTGAGCTAATATCACAACACAGGTGGAGCAGCTGCAGGAGAAGGTGGAGAAGGCACAAGGAGAAATCTACCGGTTGAAAGCCCGGTTGGAGAACGCCCAGAGTGAGAAAGACAGCGTCCAGGAGGAGCTGGAGCGAGCGCAGGCCACCGTGGCTCGGCAGCACAGCGAGAGAGAACGCTGGGTGAACGAGGTGAGTCAACGGATAGTGTGTGATTGTGGGGCTTCATAAGGGGAAGAGTGAGAGGACTGGAGTGGTAGTAGTAATGAGTAGTAATGATAGTAGTGAGAAGTTTAGAAATAAGAGTACAAGAGGAAGAATGGTAGTACAGAAAACCCTCTCAATCAAACCAGCGTAATGCAAACTTCGGATAATTCGACTTGTTTCAGGCCAGTTCAATTTTTTTCAATAACTTTCCATAATTCGAGCAGGTTTGACTTTTCCTTAGCCTTGCTAGTGGGAGTCCGATACTTATCTTATAAATACGATAGGGGGGAAGAAGGCAGGAGGGGGAGGAGGAAAAAGGGGAGAGGAGGAGGAAGGGGGGAAGGGATAGGAGGGACGAGGAGGAGGAAGGGGAGAGCGGGAGGAGAAGGAAGGAGGTGGGACAAGGAAGGGAGGAGAGGAGGAGGAGAAGAAAGGGAGGAGAGGAAATATAAGGAGGAAGAACAATTTATTAAAAGTATCCTTCGCATTATATACAATCCTTCAGAGTCCTTCACGGGTTCCTTCGCTCCTTCACGCATCCTACAGGAGTCATAGGAGGGCATTAGAAGTCCCACAGGATTGCTATAATATTCCTAGGTTTTTATAAGTACTTTGAGAATCGCATGGGTGGCTCAAATAGGGATTAATAATAATAATATTACTTATACTGAAAATACTAATACTGATCCTTGTATTGAAGTAATGATTAATCTAGCAATGCCTATCATATTTTTATGTCTTGTAGTAAGTTTTGTCCAATTTGTGGTTTTTAAGGAATGTCTGGAAGTATCATGTCATTGTGAATTGGCTGAAATAGGGACTTATAATCATTGTAACTGAAAACTGAATCCATATTCGTGTTCAGCATCCCCGAAAACTGCTAGAAATAAATTTTCAAGCAAATCTATTTTTCAAAAATATTGCAAATTTTGCAAGGGCCTTGCCTTGATTTTTTTGAAAATCACGTTTTTTTCAATAACTAAAAACAACTATGGCAGATAAGTGCAATATGAATAGAGAAGTAAATATGAAGTAGATCAAGGGCTATCATTTGGCGTAAAGCAAAAAAATATTGATTGGTAAATAACCAAGAAAATAGCATATTCGTACATTTATATAAAATATTAATTTTCTCGACAACCATGAGGTGTTTTGACAAACTGATTACTGCATCATGTAGAACACCTCAATATAAACCTTTGTTACTTATATAAGTTTTCTTCTTTGACTCATAGTTTTGCGGCAAAATAACAAAACCCTGATCGTCGTCAACTTTGTAATGTTTTTGAGCAGCCAGAAATCCGAAAATATTTTTATCGATAGATAATTGGAAATGCCGGGGATACAATTGTAGATCCATCCATTTACAATAACTTTAACAATATTATTATAATATATTAACAATAACTAATATTTCTTCACCCTTCCCTCTTGGCTGTCAGGTGGAAAAGTTACGCGAGGAGTTAGAGAGATCTCAGGCGACGGTGGGCAAGGCGCAGATGGCCCAAGAGAAGACTCAATCCTCCCTCGACAAGATTCAGTCTGAATTGGACCAACTGCAGGAACGTTACGAGAGGCAGAGTGCCGAGATGCGCAGGGTAAGTGTAGACTACCCTTGTTATAAAGGAATGAAGGGAGAACGCTCAAAGAGGGTGTTTTACTAGATATCATGAACAATGGATATGATACGTGTGAATTATAGGGTGTCTAGTCTACTACCGTTAATAACATTATAGTCGCCACTGCACTAATGTCACCAGGCGCCATATACTATGAATCTTAGCATCACTACAGACTTGTATGTGCCACTAAAGACAGGTACATAATATAAACTACTGTGCATGCCTTTTTAGTAGCACATACAAGTCTGTAGTGATGCTAAAATTTGTAATACAGCCGAATTCCCAACATCCGACCTCCAAACATCCGACTTGTCCAAACAACCGACGTTTTTCACCACCACATTGTGTCTTATTTTGGCCATTTATTTTACTTATTTTTTTAAAGATTTTAGAAAACATGGATTTGTGGCTTTATTTATGCATGAATTTTACTTTCGCGTATACCACTGGATCGGCCTTCAAGAGCTGCATCTTTTATGTTCTATACCATTTTGTCCTTACGTTTATGGTTACTGTGATATCCGAACTTCCGACTATTCCAATTATCCGGCCTACCTTCGGTCCCCCCAAGGTCGGATAATTAATACTTAGCTGTACATGGCACCTGGCGACCTTAGTGCCGTGGCGAGCGACTATAGTGTTATTGATGGTAATAAGTATCTTAATATATCATAAATAGCATAGGAAGCTGTGGTATTTATGTCTTTACAGTATCTATACTGTACAAATTTCTTAAGATAAGGTCATAATGAAATGTATGAATACCCTAGAGGGATTTAATTATAGTACTGTTTTTTATATTAGGAGTGATTCTGTGGTAGGAGTCAAACTGTGTCATCTCTAGTTATGTCTAGTTAGTGTTCTGACATAAGAACATAAGAAGAAACATAAGAAAATAAGGAAGCTACAAGAGGCCGTGAGACATACACGAGGTAGTTAAGTAACAGGAACTTCCGTGTAGGTCTCACGCACGGCCTCATGTAGCTTCCGTATTTTCTTATGTTCTTATGTCGGCACACCATAGATTATTGCACCTCTTGCCTGTCCAGTCCAGGTCTTTTCTTGATTGGTTTGCTGCTGAGCTGAGCAAATGACATGTACTGTGAGGAGAGGGAGGTGAATGGGCACACCACTCAGTAATGACGGGCATGCAATTATATTTATCACCGGATATAAGCATTAAGGACCACTAAAAGGGTGATAGAAACGTTTTCCTAACTTTCAAAACGATAGAAACGTTTTCCTAACTTTCAAAAGAAGGATAAAAACGTTTTCCTAACTTTCAAAAGAAGGATAGAAACGTTTTCCTAACTTTCAAAACGATAGAAACGTTTTCCTAACTTTCAAAAGAAGGATAAAAACGTTTTCCTAACTTTCAAAAGAAGGATAGAAACGTTTTCCTAACTTTCAAAAGAATAGAAACGTTTTACTAACCTTCAAAAGAAGGATAAAAACGTTTTCCTAACTTTCAAAAGAAGGATAGAAACGTTTTCTTAACTTTCAAAAGAAGGATAGAAACGTTTTCCTAACTTTCAAAAGGATAGAAACGTTTTACTAACTTTCAAAAGAAGGATAAAAACGTTTTCCTAACTTTCAAAAGAAGGATAGAAACGTTTTCCTAACTTTCAAAAGAATAGAAACGTTTTACTAACTTTCAAAAGAAGGATAAAAACGTTTTCCTAACTTTCAAAAGAAGGATAGAAACGTTTTCCTAACTTTCAAAAGAATAGAAACGTTTTACTAACTTTCAAAAGAAGGATAAAAACGTTTTCCTAACTTTCAAAAGAAGGATAGAAACGTTTTCCTAACTTTCAAAAGGATAGAAACGTTTTCCTAACTTTCAAAAGAAGGATGGAAACGTTTTCCTAACTTTCAAAAGAATAGAAACGTTTTACTAACTTTCAAAAGGATAAAAACGTTTTCCTAACTTTCAAAAGAAGGATAGAAACGTTTTCCTAACTTTCAGAAGAAGGATAGAAACGTTTTCCTAACTTTCAGAAGAAGGATAGAAACGTTTTCCTAACTTTCAAAAGAAGGAAATAAACGTTTTCCTAACTTTCAAAAGGATATAAACGTTTTCCTAACTTTCAAAAGGATAGAAACGTTTTCCTAAATTTCAAAAGGATAAAAACGTTTTCCTAACTTTCAAAGGAAGGATAGAAACGTTTCCTAACTTTTAAAATATACACAAAAAGCTAGGGGACCTGTTAACCCATACATACGTTGACCTTGTGGTATGCGGCGGCGCGCTTCCTCTGGATGGAATGTGTTGGAATGTGTAGTCTATTTTTTATAACATGGCAAAAAATCCATTCTATCTTAAGGTCTCATGCTTAAAATGATGCCTCTATTGACCTGATAATAGGGTTAACTATGATAAAATACAGCATAAATTTAGAAGAAGCGTAATATTCCCTTCTCCTGGCATCAAATATCAGTCAGTAAGCAGCAAGGGAACAGGATTTTTTGCCTTGTTAAAAAAAGTAGACTATAGTGACATGCATGAGGGTGCACCTGCTAATGGGATGACCTGACCTCCTTGACCTGCCTTCCATTTGCATCTTACTTAGTCTTTGAATTTTTTTGCTGTTTCTCTTTTATAGAAGAAAACCTCAGAGATAGTGAGATTTCAACTACAGGATTGAATATACTAAATTTATAATGCAGAAACAGTGAGGCCACCAGTTCTAATTGATGTGTATCCATCTCCTTGTATTTGAAGTACATGAAGGTATGTCATGTGTGCTTTAGCCTTATGCTCGTGCTTACTGGAGTGAGTTATTTCACAGGCTTACTAAGTGGGATGTAATATTAGGGGGAAAAAGTCTGATCTATATTCTCCAAACCACTCTGCTTTGGAGTGTGAACTGACGTCACTACATCATATGATAATACAGTGCAGCATATTATAAACATAAGAACATAAGAGAATAAGGAAGCTACAAGAGGCCGTGAGACCTACACGTGGTAGTTCCTGAAAACTTATATAAACTGTATACTTTCTGGGAAAGGTTTAATTTTTTTTTTTTTTTCAATAAATTAAAAAATTTCACCCTTATTTAGATTCCAAATTGATTTACGCATAACTCCAAAGATAGACATTTTTTCAGTACATCCATTAAGATATGTACAGGAACTACCACGTGTAGGCTATGTCTCGTGGCCTCTTGTAGCTTATTTATTTTCTTATGTTCTTATGTTCTTATAAAGGCTTTTGGACCTGTATTTCACTGTGGGCTTTCATTGTTCAGCCATACATTTATACCATTGAAAGTATAATAAGGGCAAAACAATTTCTTTAGCATTGATCAACCTTGCAAGTAAAGCTGCATAGAATACTTCATTGTGGTGCAGTTTGTCTTTCAACTTCTAGTATTATTTTCAGAAACTTCTAAGAAATTTGCTTTATTATTTTTTTATTGTTGAATTTTTTGTTTTAAAACCCCTTCACGCCCAGATCTTTCCTTGGCTATAAAAAAATGTATGCTGTCGAGCCATAAAATTACGAAAAGCGACTGAATATACCAAATTAGTTAGTGGACAAGGATACTAAGCAGGCCATAGCTACAAAATATTGCTTATAGCCACTAAAAATTGTCTAATGGTACCCAAATTACAATGGAAATTACGTTCTGGGCCTCAAGGGGTTAATGCTGCTGTTGCAAAATATTTCCGTGTAATTCAAATCAAGGAGCCAAAGGTGGTAATTCAATTTGCTAATTTGATTTCAGGAGACGAGAATACATCAGTTTTCTCATCTAAATATGCTTTTATATTCAGAAGAAAAACTACAGTTTGATTTATACTGACAATGTCATTTCTTTGATATTATTTGTGGACATGAAAAAACCTGCAATACTAATCCTTAAATATGATTTCAGTAAAAGTTGCTTGATCCACAGATTCAGTTTTCCTCCCAGTGTATCATGAGTACCCTTGTAAACACTCCACCTCTAAAGTATTAAAACCTCTCTTGATTGCATGTCAGCAATGTATTTATGTTTCAGGTTAAATGTTGTATGTCACTATTAACCCAAGAGTACTGGTAGCATAAATCTTACAAAGACCATGGCCGACTCCACAGATACAAGCCGAGCGTGAGAAACATGCTTATGACTTTGAACAAATACAGAGCCAGCTGGACAAATCTCACGGTCAGAATGCCCGGCAGTCCAAGGAGAGGGAGGCCGCCCAGCATGAGGCAGATAGGTTGCGAGAGAAATTTGAGAAGCTTCAAGTAAGTTTTGTTCCTTTCCCTTGACTTAGCTTGCCTGTGTCCCAGCATGCTTTGGATGTTACATCATAGGAATAGTTAACCTCATAACAAACTCAACAAAGTGTGTTAATTTCAAGCATTATAGACTAGTAGCACCACATGAAAACTTAAATGATCTTGGTTATTGCGACCAATAATTATTTTGCTCTTAAAAATACATTGGCTGAAGGGAATTTTTTTTGTTGCATCATCCAGCCTGCATAAGCTTGTCACAAACTTGAAAGATTGTCAGGAATCGTTCTTTGTTCCTTGCGAGAACTGAACAGTGAAATAGGAGTTGTACTACGCCACCAACACCAATCTCCTACTTCCCATCTTTCCTATCCTCAACCCACATCATGGAGACACCCAGCTAACCCCCAAGCGGGTTTTCCCTCAGACCCAGATGGCACGCCTGCAGAAAGAGCGGGAAGGTGTTAGTGCAGAGGTGGAAGCGATGAGCGAGAAGGCGGATTTGCTTCAGGCGCAATTGGGCAAGTCTCAGAGGGACCGGGAAAGTACGTACGGGGACCTGGAACTCATGAAGGAAAAGTACGAGAAGACCTCAACTCAGCTGCAGAAACTCATGGTGGGTGCAGCTAGTTAGAAGAAATAGTCAATGTGCAACACTGAAGACGAGCTTGAGTACAAAGTTCGTAGTGATTCTAGCTGACCGCACCCACGACTGTAGCTGAGTGCAATGGGTCTTTGGGGCTGCTGCTTTGGGTCAAGGTACCGTCAATAACACTATAGTTGCCAGGCGACATTTATTATGAATTTTAGCATCACTACAGGCTAGTATGTGTCACTGAAGACAGGTACATAACATAAACTACTGTACATGCCTCTTCCGTGGCACATACAAGTCTGTAGTGATGCTTTAGTGGTGAAATTCGTAATATATGGCGCCTGGCGACATGAGTGCACCGTGGCGACTATAGTGTTATCTACGGTAGCAATGTATCTACGGTAGTAGTTGTGCCTTGTCACTGATATCTTGGTAGAGGTATATTGGCAGTGGTGATGAATCGCAAACATACATAGAGGAGGATTTTATAATAGGATAAAAGATTGTGTACAGTATCCCCAAACTGCAAACTATGCATATTATGAATCACTGCAATCCTGCACTCTGGTCTGGTCCCTCACAAATTTCTATATTGAATTTCCTGCAATCTCACTGAAACTCTATGTCTCTATGAAAACCTAAATAGTTATAAAAGTGAGATTCATGCTCAAGACTTGAAAACTCAGCACAGCGTATCAGTACATAGGGACAGTTTTCTGAAGTTTTGAAGTAAGAATAGTGATGCAAGAAGCCCAGGACTAACGACCCTACCTGCAGCAACTCTTTGTTAATATGTGACTACCATAATTGTTGACATAAGAAATTAATATGTATATACTTATGACGTCAATCAATAGTTGAAGCATTTCTATATAAACATGAAATGTGTTGAACTTAAATAATGCGATGGGTATGTGAGGATTTGTCACATTCAATAACTTCTGTTTACAATAACTTGAGGAGTAAATAGTCCTCCGTAGCTCACAGATTTTGAATTGAGTTTTTTTTTAAGTATTCATATCTCAAGTTTGAGCGGCAGAGGGAAAGTAAGGCAAGGAGGAACAGTCTCACGGCAACAGTCAGCAAGGCAACTTTTATCAACACAACGATATGACTGATAGTGTTCTGACATGGACACTTTATTGTCCTCTAGTTTACCCTTGCTGTGACAGATAATGGCAACCTCATATCAGTTATTCAAGGAGATACAAAGCTATTCAAGGAGATACAAAGCTATTCAAGGAGATACAAAGCTATTCAAGGAGATACAAAGCTATTCAAGGAGATACAAAGCTATTCAAGGTGATACAAAGCTATTCAAGGTGATACAAAGCTATTCAAGGTGATACAAAGCTATTCAAGGAGATACAAAGCTATTCAAGGTGATACAAAGCTATTCAAGGTGATACAAAGCTATTCAAGGAGATACAAAGCTATTCAAGGTGATACAAAGCTATTCAAGGTGATACAAAGCTATTCAAGGTGATACAAAGCTATTCAAGGTGATACAAAGCTATTCAAGGTGATACAAAGCTATTCAAGGAGATACAAAGCATGATTCAAGGAGATACAAAGCTATTCAAGGTGATACAAAGCTATTCAAGGTGATACAAAGCTATTCAAGGTGATACAAAGCTATTCAAGGTGATACAAAGCTATTCAAGGAGATACAAAGACATGATGGCTGCAATTACCCGGGTGGTAGCTTGGGCGGAGCAAGGATCAAATAGCAGTCTGTATATCAATATTTATAAAAAAATGAATTGCCTTTGTCAGGAAGTTCTCTAAAAGTACATGCAAACATGCCGCTAGAAGAGAGCCACTGTTTATTTTCTATTAAATCACCAGAATTTTGTTTTTAAGCTGTGTTTTATTGGCACATTCAGCACTGTATTGGAGTCTGTGACAGTTTTTATTATGAATAGGAATTAACACATGAATAGGCATAAACATAAGGCCTGTACAAATTTGAGAGGGACCAGAATCAGAATGTATCAGAATGTCCTCTGTTCTACTTGAAAGTATATTGTGGCATTCAGGCATAATATCAAAACTATGAATGCATTTCCATAGAACATAATTATGCCTGCCTTTTATATGACAGTGACGGGTATGAATACTCGAGTCATTATAACAAATAAAAGACTTATAACTAGCACGTGAAGGGATAAGGTCTTGAACTTTCCTTCAGAAACATATCAGCGATTTTTAGAATGGATTAATGGATACAGTAAACAGAGATGCAGCTACGCAAATATAGAATGTGATGAAGGTAACATCCGCGGGAAAGAATGATTGCTGGTGCTAATAACAGCGCTAATAACAGGGCTAATAACAGTGCTAATAACAGTGCTAATAACAGTGTTAATAACAGTGCTAATAACAGTGCTAATAACAGTGCTAATAACAGTGCTAATAACAGCGGTAACTCAATTGCAATGTTGAATTCCCTCCATACCAAAACATTACTAGAAAGTCCCCTCCCCATCACCTACTTTGTTATGTATATACGTATACTTTTACACTAGATAGCGCTCCCTAGTATGATGACATGTATTTGGCCCACACACCTGGCATATAGCTTGCATGGACTAGCAACTAACACTGGCCTGGTTAGCTAGTCGTTAGAGAACCCGCGCAGTATCCTAGAACAAGCATTGCATGAAAAAACCTGCTATGTTAAGCGAGGATTGATTGAAAAAATGCAACTCGAAATAAATTTAGCTGGTAAGTTTAGGGTAGAAGCTTCAGTGCTTGGCTTGCTTGGCTGCTTGCTTGTGTATTGTCAGCCATGAAGAGACTTGGATACCATTGTGAGAATTATTTAATGTTAAGGGGGAATTGTGCCAGACATCAGAGGTCATATGGCACTACCCTTGTAAGAGATGCACATTTTAGGCTACCACATTCTCCTAAAAGATCACAAAAGATCATCACAGTGTAACGTAGGGTGATATTTTATAAAGGAAAATATTTCAGTACATATAAAGAAAGCATGCTCTAATCTATTTAAAGACGGTAGGCTGTAAGTTAGTTCATGTAAATATTAGTCAAACTTAAATTGTAATTCCATAAGTGATGCATAAATAAGACCATTTTGCACCTCACAATACAGTTTTTTTAACCATTTTAATTGGTAATATCAATATTTACTGCTTGATGCAAAGTATGGATTTAAAGAAATATCCTGAACCTCATTCAGATGACTCTAACTTTTGATAAGTATGAGTAAAAGGTTATCAGCTTTTGGGGAGGCGGAGGCAGAGTGGTTAGCGTCACCGGGTGGCGTTCTCGAAGACCCGAGTTTAACCCCGAGTGAGACCCATAAATCCACTTAAAATATTTCTGCACCGTCGAGTGGCCTAAGAACACCCAAATGCTGCCCATTAACTCTGCCTTCGATTGAGAGTGCATCGGAGGACACAGGGGGGCGGCATGAGCCTCTAATCACAGGCGTCACTATAACAATCCTGCCTGCGCCACCACGGGTGAGGGCCAACCATCACAGCCCTCATGTGAACCTCCAGAGCCTACCATCCCAGCCCTGGAGGTCACTGTCTATGGGCATTATAGGCATAAATAAAAAAAATATAATTAAGATTTAAAAAAGCTTACTGTCATTAAATTACTGGGAGTTCTGTATCGCATTCCATGAGTAATAAGACGAGTCAATCCAACAATCTCTCCAATCAATTCCTGGAACATCACTGAAAAGAAGAACCAGTAATTCTTCAGAAACTCACTCAAAGAGGTTTTGTCGTGTGTTTTGATGATATTAACCCCTTCACGCCCAGATCTTTCCTTTGCTATATAAAATCATCTGTTTTTAGCCATAAGATTACAAAAAGCAACTACAATAAACCAAATTAGTTAGTGGACAAGGATACTAAACAGGTCCTATCTATAAAATATGGCTTATATTCACTAAACAATCGTCTAATGGTACCCAAATTGCAATGGAAATTACGTTCTGGGTCTCAAGGGGTTAATTTCAGAAAGTGCTTGAGCTGATGATTCGTTTGTGTGTTGAGACTTGCTTTCCATTACTCTCTATAGGTCAAGTATGATTTGTTTTGTGAGTTATCAAATTTATACATTCCAGTGGATCAAACATAGGAACCAAAAACCTATTCCTTCCAATGTGCCGAGGTTTTCTTGATTTCTGTGGTTGGACCAAAAAAAATGGGTTTGATCCTAAAGCCCCTGAAAGTATTCCTATGGTTCCTGTTTGATAATTCAGTGTATATATAAAGGCTACGAGGAACTCTAGTACAGGTTGAAGTTCCCAAACTCGGCAACCTCGGGACCAGCGCCGAGCCGAGTAATGAAATTTTCCGACTTTTAGAACGTAGATATATTGAGGGGAAAAAAAGCATGAAAATAATAATACCAATAACAGACCTGTAGAAGTACACAAAATAGCAGTGTACACAACTCTACAGTCACAACACCACTGAACAATAACAACAAACAAATCGGCAGGAGAAACCCAGCGGCCTAGTGTGGTGGCACCTAGCGGCCGACCCGGCAACTACGCGCCGTGTTTTGGGTGTTCTGCCGTGTTTTGGAAAATCCGGAACCATAGCAGAGTTTTGGGTGTTGCAGAGTCTTGGGATGCCGAGTTTGGGAACTTCAACCTGTATACAGGAGAACCTCGTTTATCCGGCACCCACGGGGGGGAGCGCATGCCGGATAACTCATTTTGCCGTTGTTTTGAGAGTGGAATATACTCTTATGGAATCGCCCAAAATTTTTTTTTTTTTTTTTTTTTTTTTTTTTTTCCCCCATCACAAGGAACCGGCCAAGGGCACAACAAAAATGGGTAACACAAAGTCCGCTTAGTTGCCAGTCCCTATAAAGTAGACAGTAAGAGAATAAAATAAAAAAGAGGGGTGAGCCAATTTAGTTCGGGAGGTGTCTTGTTACTCCTCTCTTGAAAAGATGTAAGTCATAGGAAAGTGTAAAAATAGAAACAGGAAGAGAGTTCCAGAGTTTATCATTGAAAAAAAAAAAAAAAAAAAAAAAAAAAAAAAAAAGCCTGGGTCGATTAGTGCCGTTGTTTTGAGGCTGCCGTTGTTTTGAATGCCGGGTAAATGAGGTTCTCCTGTATATAAAGGCTACGAGGAACTCTAGTACACGACCAACAGAAAATACAGTGATAACATCTACATTGAGCTGCATTTGAGACGTGGTGATAGAACAGTTTACTGATTGGGATAGAGAAGTGACCAAAAATGGGCTCTATCCGAGGCCACCGAGATGAGAAGGCCTGATACATCGCCCGTGACGTCACACGTAAACTTGTACGGGGAGCGGGTGGGCACTAGATTGTATGACGTCACGGGCGATGTATCAGGCCTTCTCGTCTCGGTGGTCTCGCTCTATCTCTCATGGTGATTCATTGTTTGTCTGACATTATTCTTGTGGCCATGTCACTTTCCCACTTATGGCCATGTCACTTTCACACTTATGGCCATGTCACTTTCACACTTATGGCCATGTCACTTTCCCACTTATGGCCATGTCACTTTCACACTTATGGCCATGTCACTTTCCCACTTATGGCCATGTCACTTTCACACTTATGGCCATGTCACTTTCACACTTATGGCCATGTCACTTTCACACTTATGGCCATGTCACTTTCACACTTATGGCCATGTCACTTTCACACTTATGGCCATGTCACTTTCACACTTATGGCCATGTTACTTTCACACTTATAGCCATGTCACTTTCACACTTATGGCCATGTCACTTTCACACTTATAGCCATGTCACTTTCACACTTATGGCCATGTCACTTTCACACTTATGGCCATGTCACTTTCACACTAAGAAATACCTGATCTTTCTATTGTTGATATGTACGGACTCCTATGTGTTCTAATGCATACATCGTGTGTCATACATAAGAATATAAGAAAATAAGGAAGCTACAGGAGGCCGCGAGACCTACACGAGGTAGTTCCTGTGTGTCACTATGTCGCCATAAAGCAGAGCACATGCTGGGTGACATGCCGCAGTGCATCTCTCCCTCATATCATTACTACGCAGCCGTAGCAAAACGGACGGAAATGGGTTATGAGGCCATTGCATACCTTTCAAATGTTTGTGTCACATTTCCACAAGCAACAGTAACTGAAACCACATTTCACACTCTTGGAATTAATTTGCATGTATGATTTACAAATGCAACTGAACGCATGTACACTGTGCACTTAAATATAGTCAGCCCACTTGAAAACAAAGTGTATAAGTATTTCATAGGCATAACTATGAATAGATTATACCACTTAAAGCATGTACTACACTGTACATATGTAACATAGTCAGCGCACTTGAAAACAAAGTGTCTAGACGTATTTCATAAGTGTCTACATATTTCATAGGCCAACCAAGAATCGATTATCAATATTTTGCCGTAGTGTTTGTTTGCATAGACACAAATTTTTCTTGCATTTCCAACATAAATGTATTTGGTACGTAGCTTATGAATGTATTTTTAATCTAGGTGAAGTGAGGAGGTGGTGCAGGAGAGGGAGGGGACTTTGCTGGCCTGAGAGAGTAGCCAGTCAGTGTGCCTTCTTGGTTATAGCTATACATCATCATGCTGTCAGGATCTAAGGCTTCAGGCTAAGGATCAGTAACTAGAACTCCTTGTTGATAAAATCTGTAGTGGCCAAAAGTGTAATCCCTTTGCCCAACAGAAAGATATGACGTTCTAAGTGCAGTGTATCATGATATCCAGAAATTTTGTGATATTTAAGGTTAATTAATGGTTGTGTTAAGTATATTCAATACTTGTGTGATCTTTAAGCCTGCGGTATTTGATTTTCTTATTCAAATCATTTTTAATTTGATACCTTTTATATTTTAGAAACTGGGATATTTTTTGCTTGACGGACAGTGCAGGTACTGAATATGGACTCTGGTGTAGCTGAATGCAGTTGTTATATGATCTCATAGTTGCCAGGATGGTGTGGTCATCCCTGTGTAGGATATCAGAAGATTCTGTTTATCCCAGAAAAGTCTTATTTGAAACCCCTCACGGCAGGTATGAATAAAAGCAGATCAGATAAATTAATATAGGTGTCTCGGGAAGTGGCTTGTGTGACAGTCATTCATAAGCGCTGAACGGATGTTATGAGGCCACTGATAGCCAAGCGGGTGTTTAGCTGTTGCTGAATAACCCTTGCGTAGATACTTGTCATCTGAGGTTCCTGTTGTCACTGTCAATATAACCCCTTCATTTCTTTTTTTATAATGATTTCTCACTGTTAATATTACCCCTTCATTTCTTTTTTTATAATGATTTGTCACTGCCAATGTTACCCCTTCATTTCTTTTTTTATAATGATTTCTCACTGTCAATATAACCCCTTCATTTCTTTTTTTATAATGATTTGTCACTGCCAATGTTACCCCTTCATTTCTTTTTTTATAATGATTTCTCACTGTCAATATTACCCCTTCATTTCTTTTTTTATAATGATTTCTCACTGTCAATATTACCCTTCATTTCTTTTTTTATAATGATTTCTCACTGTCAATATTACCCCTTCATTTCTTTTTTTATAATGATTTCTCACTGTCAATATTACCCCTTCATTTCTTTTTTTATAATGATTTCTCACTGTCAATATAACCCCTTCATTTCTTTTTTTATAATGATTTCTCACTGTCAATATAACCCCTTCATTTCTTTTTTTATAATGATAAGTTGTTACGAGTATTTTTTATTTCCTTTTGGCACTGTCCCTTATATATATTTTTTTTATAATGATAAGTTGTTTACTAAGTTTATTTGTGACTATTTCAAAGGGTCCTTGTCTTTCATCGTGGTCGAGAAACACCCACTGGCCATTATATACCAATAGCATAGTAACTACAACTACTCCTCTTTTTACCAGCCAAGTATCTTCAGTGGATATAAGATAACTCAATCACTATGTTTCTAAGGGTTGTCTTTCATTGTAGTCAAGTTAAACCCACTGGCCCTTAATTAAAAATAGCCGAGATAGTAACGGTTACCTTTCATTTTACCATTAAGTATCGTCAGTGGATATAAGATAGCTCAGTTACTATGTTCCAAAAGCTCCCTGTCTTTAATTGTGGTCAAGAAATAGCCACTTCATAACAGTAGGATAGTAGTAACAACAACCTTTCTTTTACCAGCCAAGTATCTTCAGCAGGTTTGATCCACACTCAGAGCTTACACCAGCCTTTATCAACACTCAAGTATGCCGGGTAACATGGTATGGATAGTGGTAGTGTGAAATAAAGCAGAAAACATGACCTCATTTGTAACCATTGGCTTTCGTACCAAATATAAATTATAGAATCAATATGACCCCAAAACAGGTACATCAAATTTGTGTGAGTTTTGACATGAAATCTTTAAGCGAGCTTTTGTATTTTACCTCTATTACTTTATACCCTACATCATTCAAACTTTACCAAACTATTTTCCTTTTCTACCTTTTAAATGCATACATAAATCTTGACCAAAGAATGTATTTTTTTCTATCTGTATATTATGCATATCATATATATACAAGCAGTGACCATCCTATGCAGTAGTAGCAGCAGTTGCAGTTGTAGTGATAGTGGTTTTGGTACTTATAGATAGCAGCAGCAGTATTGGTAATAGCCTCAGTAATAATACATAGTAGTAGCAGCAGCCCTAGTTGAATAGCAGCGGTATCTAGAGCAGTAGAAGTTGTAGCAGTACCTAGCAGTAGTTGAAGTAAACCATCTTTTTAAATTTTTCTAAAACCAGATTTTTCTTTTGCCAGTTGGAAAGGGATGACCGTTCAACCGAAGTGGAAATTTTGAAGGACAAGCTAGAGAAGGCACAGTCCCAGGCCACCAGGGCGCAGGATGAGAAGGAAATGGCCAACAGGGAATTTGAAAGAGCGCTTGAAAAGTTTGACAAGTGAGTCCTTACACAATAGCAGGCGCCTAGAATTGAAACGGCACCAGCGCCACTTTTAAAAAGAAACCACCGCCACCTTTCTGATCAAACAAACCCCGTTACAATATCTTCATTTGTTGCTGATTTACTTTGAAAACACTTGAGGTGCATTTTTTTCATTGATAAAAAGTGGCGCTTGTGCCGTTTCATATCTTGATTTTCTTAGATTAAACCTTAAGCGCGTTTTTCTCAGTTTTTTAAAAGTGGCGCATGTGCCGTTTCAATTCTAGGCGCCTGATATGCACTGATTATTATGTGACTGATTTTAAAAACACCTCAGAAATTGCAGCATGGTAAAGGTAAAGATGGGGCATACGCTGTGCTGCGCGTGGCCTCGGTGCTCATCTCCGTCACGTTAGCCTCTGAGCCCGTGGTGGGTGAGGACCCGTTACCCCGGGACACAGGCTTGATTGAACTCCGGTTACCAACAGTTACCTTCCCCAGGTTTCCCAGGTACCACCATTTCACAAAACACCGATAGGAAGGCGAAACAGCTGGTTGGGCTGCACGCCGACTGTTCTGACCCGGATTCGAACCAGGGCTCGCAGATTCGTAGCTAGGCAGGCCTGAAAGTGTGCCATTAATCTTACCAGCCACTGGCGAGTATTTAAAAATATTTACCAGCCAAGAAGATACTTTGATGCCCACTAGATACATGGTGTGAGTGTAAGGCCGTGCAAGGGGGTGGCGCGTTTTGGAGCCACGTGGGAGGTGCCAGGCTGCCTCATGAAGGGCTGTCTCACTATCCACTCACAAGTAGAAACATTATTTTTATACTCGACACTGGCAACATTTTTTTTTTTTTTTAACGGCCATGAAATTTATTTACTCGCCAAAATAAAAAGTCTCGCCATGGTGAGTAATATACTCGCAGCTTTCAGGCCTGTTAGGCGCACTAGCCACTACACCATAGAGGCGCTCGCATCATTGGGTGGTAACATAATGCAGAATATTGATAACATATGCACACACACACACACAATCATTTGGTATTTTTCACTAATGAAGAAATGCTTTGAGTGGTGAATGTGTCCATTTGACAGTCAAGACTAGAGTGGCTGTCGTATGTCAACCTCGATACGAGATTAAAACAGATTCTGTGGTGGTCAATAATGAAACCAAACATCGTAGGAACATAAGAACATAAGAAAATAAGGAAGTTACATAAGGTCGTGAGACATACACGTGGTACATAGTTCTGGTTCCTGGTAGTTCCTAGGAGCCACTATCAAACATCCTGCCTCTGTCATGATGGGTGAGTCAACCATCAGAACCATCAACCAGAAAAAGCCTACAGGTCCCATAGGCTTAGACATTAAAAAAGAGTTACCAGCTGAATAAGACAAAGTTACCAGCTGAATAAGACAAAGTTACCAGCTGAATAAAGACAGTTACCAGCTGAATAAAGACAAAGTTACCAGCTGAATAAAGACAAAGTTACCAGCTGAATAAGACAGAGTTACCAGCTGAATAAAGACAAAGTTACCAGCTGAATAAAGACAAAGTTACCAGCTGAATAAAGACAAAGTTACCAGCTGAATAAAGACAGAGTTACCAGCTGAATAAAGACAAAGTTACCAGCTGAATAAAGACAAAGTTACCAGCTGAATAAAGACAAAGTTACCAGCTGAATAAGACAAAGTTACCAGCTGAATAAAGACAGAGTTACCAGCTGAATAAAGACAAAGTTACCAGCTGAATAAAGACGGAGTTACCAGCTGAATAAAGACAAAGTTACCAGCTGAATAAAGACAAAGTTACCAGCTGAATAAAGACAAAGTTACCAGCTGAATAAGACAAAGATTTGGGTGACTGCATTGTGACAGAGAAAAAAATATGTTCGACCCTAATTTGATATTGAGATTTGAACTTTTATACAGAGAAGTATTTCTGATGAGAGATAATGTAGACAATTTGGACATGGCTATGAAGGAATTAAGAGTAGATTTTGAAGTACTGTTGCTAGTCTGTCTGTTGCTGCTGTCTGCTACTGTTTTAAGTAGTGTATGTAGATACTATTCATGTCAAAACAATGTTATCACTTTTTCTTGATAATATTGGCTGTGAAGTCATGTCATTTAGATTTTTTATGGTTATTTCACCTCATGAATAGCTATGGGTATCCCTTATGGATACTTTATGAGAAACTTAATATAATTGATGTATTTAACCCCTTCACCCCCAGATCTTTTCTTTGTTATAAAAAATTGTCTGTTGTCGAGTCATAAAATAACGAAAGGTAACTGAATATACCAAATTAGTTAGTCGACAAGGATACTAAACAGGACATATCTATGAAATATTGCTTATATTCATTAAAATCGTCTACTATCTATAAAATATTGCTTATATTCATTAAAATTGTCTACTGGTAGCCAAATTACAATGAAAATTACATTGTGGGTCTCAAGGGATTAAGGTGTAACAGTGTATTTCTCTTTCTTTTAGGTCGCAAAGTGAGAACTACCGACTACAGACAAGGCTAGAGTCCGCTCAGGCCGAACAGGAACGACTTCAGGTTGAAATCGAGAAAACTCAGGTTCTTTTCACTAAGATTAAAGACGAGAAGGTTAAACTGCAAGAAGATTATGACCGTATCCAAGAATCCTACGATCGCTCCAGCCTGCAGTGTGTGCGCGCCAAGGAGGCCGAAGAGAAGCTGAAAGAGGAGATTGAAAGGCTCAACGTAGACATCTCCATCCTCAGGGAACGTTACGACAAGACGACAGTGGAGCTGAGGCGAGTCGGGAGTGAGAAAGAGAAACTGCAGAATGACGTTGACCAATTAACCTTTGAGTTAGAGCGAGCCCAGGCACAATATGGCAAAGCACAGAATAGCCAAGAGAAGAACCAGGAAGAAATAGCCAGGCTGCAGATTGAAGTTGAGAAATACAAAGATAAATATGAGAGGAATGCGCTTGAGCTCAGTAAAGTTCGCATTGAGAAAGAAAAGTTGCAGCAGGAGTGTGAGAATATCCAAGGAGAAATGGATCGCGTCCTGGTGCGGATGGGCAAGTACCAGGACAATACAGAGAGGACAAAAGAGGACTATGAAATGTTGAAAATAGAAACTGAAAGAGTGAAGGACAATTAGAGAAGACCCAAATGGATTATGAAAGGGAATCCATTTTGAGGGAGAAATTCGAAACGGAAGTCACAAAGCTTAAGAGTGAGATGGATAGAGCAGATCAATACAGAGGCAAATACCAGCTTGACTATGAAAAGAATAAGCAGGACGGAGAGAAAATCATGGCCGAGAACGAAAGATTACGGGAAAGATACGACACCAGTCAGATCGAACTCCAGAAGGAGAAACTCTTGAATGAGAAACTGACGGAAGAAATTGCCAGCATGAAGGCCGATCTAGACAAGTCGCAATCTAGAGTCGGGAAATACACGTCTAGTCACGACAAGTATGAAGGGGAACTAGAGAAGGTTAACTTTGAAGTCGAAAAGCTGAAGGACAAATATGAGAGATCACAAATCGAATGCACAAATCACACAAAAAATAGAGAAACTTGAGAGTGAGAATGACAGACTGAAGAGTGACTTACAGATGAGTCAGGACCAGTTGGAGCGTTTCCTCTCCGCCCAGGACCGCAACAAGACCGAGGTGGACAAGACGTCTATAGAAATGAACAAACTAAGAGACAGAGTGGAACGTACGCAAACCGAACTGACTCGCGCTGTGTCCAGCAAGGAAAAGGCAGAGTTGGAAGTCCAGCGCCTGACACATGAGATGGAGAGATCCCAGCAACACATGTCAAAATATCAAGAAAGTAATGAATCCGCTAAAATTGAGTTCGAAAGAATGTCCGTTGAACTTGAAAAGCTGCACGAACGGCTTGAGAAGTCACAGACGGAGCTGAGAAGAGCGAATGATACCAAAGAAAAGCTTGAAACAGAAAACCGGAAATCCAAGCGAGATCTTGATGAGAGTAAAAACATGATTGGCAAGGCGGCAGACTTCCAACACAAGTATAACATGGACCTGGAGAAGTGTAAAGAGGAAATCATACGGCTCAACAAAGAGCTGGAAAGAGCCAAGGACGAACTCAGCAAAGTGGCCACTGAAAAAGAGCGACTCAACACAACTCAAGAAAAACGTGAAAAGATGCTATCCAAACTGGAGTCTGACTTGAAGCACCTGCAGTCAGAGAGAGACCAGTTAGTGAAGCAGTTAGAGAAGTCACAAGACATGCTCCTCAATTTCCAGCAGGAACTCAAGCAGTCCGAGTCTGAACTCCTGAAAACTAAAGACGAAAATAAACGAATACGGTCGGAATTATCGAGTACGACGCAGGAAATGGAACTCGGTGCCAAGGATATGTTGGAGAGCAGAGAGAAGGAAATTCAGAAACTAGTCGGACAGCTGACAACTAAAGAAAAGGACTTCAATAGTTTACGAACAGAAGCTGAAAAGGAAGTCCAGAGGTTGCAACAGGAGGTCCAGAAGGCACAGCAGAACGCCCAGGCAGCACAGAAAGAGGCTGGACTAATACAGAGAGAAGCAGAAAAAGAACTCAAGAATTTGATCGTACAATTGCAAGGTAAAGAGAAGGAGCTTGCAACATTACGAGGCGACGGGGAAAAATCCAGATTGAGAGCGGAAAAAGCTGAACGTGATGCCGCGGAGATGTCCAAGCAGGTAAAGGATTTCACTATGAAGGGTGAAGGAGAGTCGGCGAAGCTTCAGCACAGCGTAACCTCAGAGAAACAGCGAGCAGATCAGGCCGAACTAGCAGTGCAGGAAATGCAGAAACAGTTACAAAACATGGCGCAGGACAGTCAGAAGACAGGCCATCAAATACAACAGTTAAATCAGGACACTCAGGATCTAAACAAACAAATACAACAACTCAATCACCAAAACCAACAAGCACAACAAGAAAACTCCATTTTACAAAAACAGATCCAGCAGTCTCAACAGCATATACAACAGCAAACACAGCAGCTCAGTAGTTCACAACAGCAGGCACAGAATCTGCAGCAACAGTTACAGAAGCAGAGCAATAACCCGCGCGACAGTCCTGACACACAGCGACTAAAAGCTGACCTAGACAGAGCTAACAATGACCTGAAGAACTCTGCCGTCGAGAAACAGAGACTACAGAATCAGCTGGAGTTGCTGGTGACAGAGCTCGAGAAGAAGCAGGTCAGTTGGGGAAAGGGAGGGACCAGAGATTATATTTACTATTGATCTATATATAAAAAGATTCCTTGCTAATTTCTTGCAGGTATTAAGGATTCACATATTGAGGATTTTACCGTAGATAATATAACACTATAGTCGCCAGTCACTCGCACTGCACTAATGTCGCCAGGCACAATATATTACAAATTTTAGCATCACTACAGACTTTTATGTGCCACTGAAGACACATGCACAGTAGTTTATATTATGCTACATCACACTACATGTCTTCAGTGGCACAAATCAGTCTGTAGTGATGCTAAAATATGTAATATATTGTGCCTGGCGACATTAGTGCAGTGGCGAGTGACTGCATGGCGACTATAGTGTTATCTACGGTAGGGAAGTCAAGTGTTCAATATACTGTTCCTCCTCTCATAATCTGTATGCACCAGGCAGTGTCCTTCAGTCAGCATTAGGAACCTTGTATATATATATATGTATTGTATGCTTATTGTACTATTAAGACTATTATTACGTGCTTTCATCTCTTTTTCCATCATGTGCAATAGTTCTTCTAGATTGATAGTTACGTATCACCCAAAAAACAGACCCATTCTCTCATGTAGTTTGCATATACCAGTGTAGCTCAGGCCCTGGAAAATACAACTAGGTGAATACACACTCACACACACACACCCACACCCACACACCCCACACACCCACCCACACCCACACCCACCCACCCACACCCATCCCCACACCCACACCCATCCCCACACACCCACACCCACCCACACTCACACACACCCACCCACACACACACCCACCCACACCCACACACACCCACCCACACACCCACACCCACCCACACCCACACCCATCCCCACACCCACCCACACACACCCACCCACCCACACACACACACACCTACCCACACACCCACACCCACACCCACACCCACCCACACCCATCCCCACACCCACCCACACACACGCCCTATATTTATGTACTACAACTGTATTTTTATAAATGTTACATCGACACATTTCTTTTTCATAATGAATCTTTAGTTTCTTCCTATGTATTTGCATTATAATATCTCATCTTTTTCATTCTTTGGTGATCTATAATAGGGTTACAGTTCTCTAGTATCATTATCTTCTGGCCTTTTCTTCAAGCATTATAGTATTGCTTCTCGGATCTACAGAGTCTTTCAATAATTCAAGTAAATAAATACACCTCAATATGCTTTCTTTAAGGTTGGGCTTTGATACTCTTTGGGCACAGTACTATCTCTATCTTTCTTTATTGCTTTATTTCTTTCATTTAGATCTCGCGGCTTCTTGTTAAGGTCTCGCGGCCTCTTGTAGCTTCCTTATTTTCTTATGTTCTTATGTTCTTTACCGGGTTTTTTCCTTTTGCTATTTACGTTTTTCTTTCTTTCATTTAGGTCTCGCAGCCTCTTGTAGCTTCCTTATTTTCTTATGTTCTTATGTTCTTTATCGTTTTATTATTATTTTATATTTATTATTTACGTTTTAGCAGAGACAAGATATTGCTATGTACTTGTTGAAGGCGTCTGAGGCCATTGCACTGCCTTAATTTCTCATATTTCAAATTATTTTATTACAAGCTCATTTAATTTAATTCTCTGGTTTCTTGACACTGTACCCCAACTGACCTTATTTTAATAGTTGACACAGTGCTTTACAGAGAAAAACACACATAACATAACATATTTTATTCACTATTTAATCCCTTCACGCCCAGATCTTTCCTTTGCTATAAAAAAATTGTATGTTGTCGAGCCATAAAATTAAGAAAAGTCACTTAGTATACCAAATTCGTTAGTCGACAAGAATACTAAACAGGTCATATCTATTAAACATTACTTATAGTCACTAAAAATCGTCTAATGGTACCCAAATTACAATGGAAATTACGTTCTGGGCCTCAAGGGGTTATAGAAAAATCACACATGACATTACATACTCTATTCACGCCTGTGTTTTATGCATACAGACTCAACGGGTGACAGCGGGTGAGGGTGGCCGGATGTAAGTTGTCAACACGCATGGGTGAGGCATGGGAATGGGGTTGCCGAGGTACTAACAATGGGTTTGATCTCGCTAACATCTCCCTCGCATGCCTCTCGGAAAACAATAATACCAATTTCTGATTCACGACATTCACCATCATCACCACCACCACTTCTCGATAGTCATTTTTATCATTAATATAGTGTCTCAAAGAATGGTTATGTACTCTCCGGAAAGTATAGGTAGGCAGCTGTCTACGTATGTACTAAAATACGGTAAAACCTCTCGTATTCGGACTAGTAATTGGGCCGAGGAGTGGTTCGAGTAATGCAAAGATACGAATAATAAAAAATGCGGGGATTGAGAAAAATAATAATAATGATAATAATACAGTAGTAATAATTGAATAAATAAATAAAAAGGAGGAGGAGGAGTCCGAATAATGTCAAAGTCTGAATACGAGAGGTTTTAATGTATATATATTTCATAATGTATCAGTATGAGGTATGTGTAGGGTATACGATTGTTACCTATTGTTGTGATCTATTGTTATCTATGTATTGTTTGATAATCTTAATGTCTATCATGGACTCCAACAGCTTGATTTGCATGAGGCTAATCAAAAGCTTCAGAACGGTGCCGCCAGACCCGGTAATGATTCCCAGGCCATTAAGAGACAACTGGAGGAACAGATGAAGGTGAGCATTAACATCAACAATAATAATAAGAATAAATGATACATCAACAGTGCAAAATATGATGTCAAACTTTATTTCAGAAGTCAATGAAAATACAATTGACATTTTTGTATACCAATAAATCCCATTATCAAAATTTAAAGGCCAAAGAAACCATTAAGGCCAGTCTTTTGTGATGTAAAAAAAAAAAAAAAAAAAAAAAAAAAAAAAAAAAAAAAAAAAAAAATAATAATAAATAAAATAAATAAATAAATAAATAAATAAATAAATAAAATAAATTTAAATAATAAATAAATAAAAAATATAATTTCTGTAAGGATATATCTAATGAAATGCTAGGTCTTGTACCCCCCCCCCACCCCAACCTCTCTCTCTCTCTCTCTCTCTCTCTCTCTCTCTCTCTCTCTCTCTCTCTCTCTCTCTCTCTCTCTCTCTCTCTCTCTCTCTCTCTCTCTCTCCTGCAGCACTGTCCTCTTTGTTTTACAGTGCCCATCATCTGCCTGATATCTTTTTGCCTGCTGGAATATATATAATATAACACATCAACATTTCCCTCAGATGGTGGAGCAGAAGGTTCACACATTGGAGCAGAGGAACAGACAGCTGGACGAGAAGGAGAAGACTCTGGTGGACTTGGACGCGCGACTCAATAAGAAGAGGGACCAACTCAACAACTTAGAACAACAGCTTGCCAAAGTAAGAGTAGCAAGTTATAATGTATTTAATGCAGATATATGTAAGTGTTATTAACCCCTTGAGGCCCAGAACTAAATTTTCTTTGTATTTTGGCTACCATTAGACTATTTTAATGAATATATGTAAGCAATATTCTGTAGATAAGACCTGTTTAATACTCTTGTCCACTAGCTTATTTAGCATATTAACCCCTTCACGCTCAGATTTTTCCTTTGCTATATGAAATGTCTGTTGTTAGCCATAAAATTACGAAAAGTAACTGAATATAACAAATTAGTAAGTGGGCAAGGATACTAAACAGGTCATATCTATAAAACATTGCTTATATTCATGAAAATTGTCTAATGGTACCCAAATTACTATGAAAATTACAAAGATGAGGCATATCAACCAAGTCATGAGGATGACAAGTAGATCATAGAACATAAGAAAATAAGGAAGCTACAAGAGGCCGCGAGACCTACACGAGGTAGTTCCTGTTACTTAACACTACCTACATCCACCTTTCATCCCCATCCATGAATCCTTTTAAAGCTCCCTATTGACTCCGCACTAACTACCTGTCTACTGAGTCCATTCCAATCATTTACCACCCTATTTGTGAACCAGTTTCTCCCTATTTCCTTTTTTACCCAGCCTCCATCTCATACTCTTGACCTTTCAATAATATAAACATGACCTTCCTTTATATGACCTATGACCTACTCTATATATCCTTTATTATTTTATATACGTATTATATGTCGTTCTTTAATATGACCTTGCTTCAGGCACAAACAGCGGACGGTACGGCGCCTTCAGAGGCTACTAGGCAGCTCTCGGAGATGAGGAGGGCACTCGGAGATAAAGAAAAGGAAATTGATGCTTTACTGAAGTATCGAGAACAGGCGGAAGTTGAGTCCAAGAATGCACAGTCGGAAACCGAGCGACTACTGCAGCTCATGCAGATGGCGCAGGAGGAGCAGTTCTCCAAAGACAAGACAATTAAGGATCTACAAGAGTAAGTTTTGGTGAAGGCTTGAAGTTATAATAATGATAATAATAATAATAATAATAATTTTATTCTCACCCAATACGAAGGCATACAAGAAAAACAACATAATATATAGACGAGGGAATGAACTTAACCCTTTAAACCAAAGCAAATCAATGGAGATAGCTATATATGTACCTCTATAATTATGCAAGTGGGGATTCATACCATGTTTACGTCTTGTTTAGGCATTTTTCTAGAATTCTTATAATAACTTTTCTTTGGCCTCGTGTGTGTGTGTATTTACCTAGTTGTAACATACAGGAAATAGCTATGCTCGTACTGTCCCGTCTCCAAATCTACTATTATCCAGTTTGCCTTTGAAGTCCTGAATACTTCTTGCATTAATCACTTTTGCATCAAGGTTGTTCCAGGCTTATATGCTTCTATACGGGAAGCTGTATTTTTTTAGATCCCTCTTGCATGTTGTCCTTTTCAATTTCTTCTCATGACCTCTTGTACTTCTGTCGTCCCACGGTCCCACACAAACAGATCTTCTCTATCAATTTTTTCAAGACCCATTGATGCTCTATACACTGCTATAAAATCTCCCCTTTCTCTTCTTTTCTCAAGAGTTGGGAGTTTTAGTTTTGAAAGTCTTTCCTCATATGTTAAATCTCTCAGGCTTGGAGCCATTTTTGTGGCTGCTCTTTGTATTCTCTCAATCTTCCTTATATCCTTCTTTTTATGTGGTGACCCAATCACTGCCAACCTTGAGTTATTCCAACCTTGGTCGAATCAAAGATGTTATAAATTTTTTTTTTTTTGTGTGTGTGTGGTGTGGTGTGGGTGTGGTGTGTGTGTGGTGTGGTGTGTGGTGTGGTGTGGTGGTGGTGGTGGGGGGGTGTTGTATAATATTCACAGAGTTGAAGTAGGAAGGATTTGAAGCAAGTCTGTGATGCCCGAGTTCCATATTGACTTTAATCCACCATAATTTTTACTTATTGATGTTCTTGACTCATAACCCCATTCCTCCACCTCTAAACCCCTTCACTTGTCATGTCAGTATGGAGATGTATTTGTGAAGTTCTAAATCTTTCAATAACTCTTCCTCTGTAGACTTACCCTATTTTCATGTTTTCTTGTTCATCATTCATCGCCAGACAATCATCTTTGTCTGTTTATTCATCTCTCTCTTTAGTATGTATGACACCCTCCTCTGTCTATTCATCACTCTCTAGCTTCAACTCCCTCTTTTTATTTTAAATTCATTACTTTTAATTCATTACTTCATTCATCTTTTCTCTCCCTTTCTCTATCTATTTGTTTTTATTTATTTTTTCTCTTCTCTCTCTCGTCTTTTTTTTCTCGCTCTCTTTCAATCTCTCTCTCTCTCTCCTCTCTCTCTCTCTCTCTCTCTCTCTCTCTCTCTCTCTCTTAGTCACCTTCACCTAACATAAGCAGGTCAGGTCAGGTCAGGTCATACAAACATAATGCACCTTGAGGCAATTACTTTTGATTTTAAATTCATGATAAAGTCTTCTCTATGAAAATGTATATTGAGGTATTCACACCAGTCATCCCTGCAGTGCTCTGAGAGGCGGCGGAGGGATGCAGAAGCCCCGAGTGGCCTCCACCCCGAGCACTCCGGCCAAGATGGACGGCATGCCGGCCGGCCTCAGCACGGCCTCGGCGGGCCAGATGGCAGCACAAGCAGCGGAGAAAGCCACGGCAGCGTCCGAAGCGGCCAAGGCAACATTGGAGCAGGCAAAGAATGTGGCTCAGGTAAGACTGTTTGACATGGTGCTGTGGCTGATGGTGTTATTCATACAGGTCCATATTACAACTTTTAGGTGTCACTATAAAAATCCAGTCTGTGCCACCAACGGGCGAGATCCACCAACGTCAAGACTCTCCATAAGCCTACTGGCGTTATAGGCTACAATGTGTGTGTGTGTGTGTAAAAAAAAAAAAAAATAATAATAATAATAATAATAATAATAATAATTGAAGAAAAAAAAAAAGTAAAAAAAAAAAAATATAATATTTATATATATAAATTACTAATAAAAAAAAGGAAGATGTGGTGGAAATTGCATATTACATTAAGGAAGCATAACAAAGAAATAACGATACTATATCTAACCAGCACTATGAAACAGCAGCAATAATAAGATATATACACCCTATCGCAAGGGGTCAGGATTTTTCACCTCGTTTAAAAAAACAGTCTATAATTGATACAGTGCTGTTTTAATGACCCCTTGGAACAGACCCATGGCTTGGCTGTCTTCAGTGAGACATGTTATGGGAACTGTCATGTGTTGTCATGTGTTATGTCATGGAAGCTGTCATGTGGAAATGGGCTGAAAGGTTTAAACTGATCTAGGCTGTCAGGTAATGGTTCACAGGATCACATAGCAAAGTTAGATATGATTTAAATCCAGTATTCAGTACGCAGATGGAAGTGATTGTTGCGTCATAATGCTGTTGTAAATACTGTGCATAAAAAAATGTTAATGAAAATTGATACCAAAAAATAATTGATATGATTACTCAGCCTGATATCCTCCGCTATAAAGTGGACTTCTTCCTCGCACAGTATCACCATCATGATTACACACACATTATCCACCATCCCGATGCTCAAGTGAATAGCGCGCTGGACTGCCATTCTGTGGTAGCCGGTTCGAATCCTCACTGCTCACGGGGATTTTTCACTGACAAATTCAGGCGGTTACTATCCCCCTTGAGCAAGGGATGGGGTGTGTGGTGTGTGAGGTCCCAGCATTACCCAAAGATCGCTGCTAATGAGCTCCAAGCTCGCACTGGGAGGGTGCAATTGGCGATCACGAGCCAACTCGCGTGGACAAGACCCTGGGTGAATGATGATGTGCAGGAATTGAAAAGTACATGCACACATTACAGCCACAGTCAAGTATTTGTCACATTAGTCAAAGAATACCAGCTGTCTAATACTTTTCAAATAGCATAAGAGTTATTGATGGCATGTTTTACTAATAATGTAAATTATTCATTCCATTGAAAATATTACAAAAGGTATATTGCTACTATATCTCCCTTAACATTTAACCACATATTGTAAGAACTAACTTTCTGAAGAAACAATGCTGTTTGTCGCTGTTTCAAGACTAATGTAAATTTTCTTCCTACCCATGTAATGCTTAGCTTCCTTCTGAGTCAGGGCTAGGAAGGCAGCAAGGGCTGTCACTGTAGTAATCTTGTTTCCTTTGCAAAATCAGTGTTATGTCCAGGATGTGAGAATTAGATGTTTTGCTATAGTTCTTGACCCTTCCATAACTATGTGAAATAGTTAAGTTTCAAGCCTGCATATAGAGTGTCATGACATACTAACTGTCAGTATGCTGTGCAAGCTTTAGGTCAAATGTCATCATGAATGAAGATTGAAGGATTAGATGTAGCGTAGATGAGCTGTGTTGTCAACAACAGCATGATTAATGTTGTCTCCTTTGCAGCTCCAACCTAACATGTGCAGCATGAAACTTGGCCCCTTGCTCCTCACGAGGGAACTAGCTCCTCTGAGGGTATAGGCACCACTGATAGCATTACTCACAAAGACATTGCTCCTAAAGATCTGCGGTGTATTGGAAGGTTATTTTATCAATATTAATGTTTGAAGCATACAGAGGCAAACATCACATTTCCATACATGTGCAGTTACAAGATCTTCAGCAAAGCATGAGATTGTTGACATTATTTCTTATACTCAACCCTGACTGATGGGTTGTGTTGCTGAGAATCGTTCTCTCAGGACGGGAATTCTAAAGAAAAATGGCTCGATATCCCACTGCCGTACATCATCAAATGTTAAATCAAGATTTTTATAACAAAAGAAACACGAAACACTGATTTTTCTACTTATTGGCAGAATGTCAGAAATGTAGGCGTCATAGGTTAGCCTTTTCACAATCAGCCTCTTTGATTAGAGGAAGAATAACACCACGTCAAATCCTACATTCTACAGTGTGTGTGTGCATTTGAGTGGCTATGGTTGTGGCTACCGCTGACCCATGTGTAGCTTTATCCTCCCTATCCTCTCTGTCACTTTCCACACATAGACGTCGCTCTGTAGTGCCTCCGACAGACACCATTTTTTCAGTTTTTGACGTTGTATGCGGCGTTTATTTAGAATGAAGGTGACTTTTATTTATTTATTCACGCATTAGGACGAGGTTGAAAACTTTGCATTCATGTATCTGATGCATTCATTTGCATTCATCTGATCGCTGGGAAATAAGACAGTGACAGGGAATCACTGAATAAGTGATGGTAACTCATGCTCAAAATGTTTCCCGTGGACACTACTTGATTTAATAAGAGAAAGAGTTTGACGTATGATGAGTATTTTCTCATGGGGAAGTTTGACAGCTGCTAAGAGACCCTCACTGATCTTGAAAACCTAACTTGGTAACTAACTCAGTCATGATAAGTACTACAATCATGAATATAATCATGTCCGTTAGATCGAGGGTCGAGTGTACTGTTCAAAAATACCAACCAACCAACAATCACCTATCATACTCTACTTGGCTGTGAGTTTCCGGAAATTCTTTGCATTGTCGAATCTGGGAAACATGTCTGTCACTTATAGGAGCCGAGGGGTCACACTACCAATTATATTTTAGCGCAGTGACACAATAATAATAATAATAATAATAATAATAATAATAATAATAATAATAGCAATAATAATAATAATAGCAATAATAATAATAGCAATAATAATAATAGCAATAATAATAATAATAGCAATAATAATAATAATAATAATAATAATAATAGCAATAATAATAGTAATAATAATAATAATAATAATAATAATAATAATAATAATAATAATAGCAATAATAATAATAATAGCAATAATAATAGCAATAATAAACACACCTAGTCATTCAGTACACAAATCTTTAAACTGACTCTTATAGAAACCTCATGAAATCGCCACAAAGTCGTCTGTGGAAAACAAAAAACATCTCTGAAAAAAGAATCCCCAACATTGATGTCCATTCCTTTCCTTATCGTTTACTTCCCTGAATGACAGATGGTAACCTTGTCCTTCATCAGCATATGATATATAAACACATATACTCTCACAATAAGGATGTGGAAAGCTTGCAAGCAATGGTACATTTACATTAACTTCTTTCCATGGTAAGGGTAACTACAGCATAGACTAGAGCAGTGGTCGGCAACCTGCGGCTCCGGACCACCCATTTAAAAATGTCCAAATTATCGTTAAAAAATTGAGATTAAATACAGTAAAACCTCTCATATTCGGACTAATTGGGCCAAGGAGTGGTTCGAGTAATGCAAGGATCCGAATAATGGGGGGATATGTAATAAAAAAAAAAAAAAAAAAAAAAAATCTAGGTGTATTATATGTAGCTAGAAAATTTCGACCCCTAAAAAAATAAGAAAAAAAAAAAAAAAAAGGAGGAGGTCCGAATAATGTCAAAGTCCGAATAATGAGGGTCCGAATACGAGAGGTTTTACTGTACTGACATAGATAGCCGCAGTACAATAGTGTATGTGACCTAGGTCCTAATAAGTCTCTAGGAAAATATTAAGACCGAATTCTTGTACTTATTAACTTGTACTTGTTCGTAATTTCCATTCATAATTTACACTGCGGCTCCGTCGGGACTGCTTTTCTGCCAAGTTTGAAGAAATTGGCTCTTCTCGAATTGTGGGTTGTCGACCTCTGGACTAGCGAATAGGTCTAACATTGATCATGGGTCTAACAACTAGAGGATACATATAACAGACTTTGAGTACAGGTTGAAGTTCCCAAACTCGGCAACCTCGGGACCAGCGCCGAGCCGAGTAATGGAATTTTCCGACTTTTAGAACGTAGATATATTAAGGGGAAAAAAAGCATGAAAATCACATGAAAACGTTTTAGAGCCATAATACCAATAACAGACCTGTAGAAGTACACAAAATAACAGTGTACACAACTCTACAGTCACAACACCACTGAACAATAACAACAAACAAATCGGCGGGAGAAACCAAGCGGCCTAGTGTGGTGGCACCTAGCGGCCGACCCGGCAACTACGCGCCGGGTTTTGGGTGTTCTGCCGTGTTTTGGAAAATCCGGAACCATAGCCGAGTTTTGGGTGTTGCCGAGTCTTGGGATGCCGAGTTTGGGAACTTCAACCTGTATTAGCAAACCTATAGGAGGCCTAGAGACAGCTTGCAGGCAGTGGTACATTGACTTCTTTCCATGGTGAGGGCAACTAAAGGATAGGTATAACACTTTAATGGCTATAGTCTACTTTTTTAAACGAGGCAAAAATTCCATTCTATCCTAAGGTCTCATGCTTAAAATGATGCCTATGTTTACCTGATAATAGGGTTAACTATGATAAAATACAGCTGAAATTAAGAAGAAGAGTAGTATTCTCTTCTCCTGGCATCAAATATCAGTCGGTAAGCAGCAAGGGGGCAGGATTTTTCACCTCGTAAAAAACTCAGAACTGTATAGCAAAACATAACAGGCTTGGAACTAGTCTATTTTTTTTAACTTGGCAAAAAATCCTAAATCCTTGCTACTTACTGACTGATATTTGATGCCAGGAGAAGGGAATACTACACTTCTTCTAAATTTCAACGGTATTTAATCAGTTCAACCCTATTATCAGGTAAACATAGGCATAATTTTAACCATGAGACCTTTAAGATAGAATGGATTTTTTGCCTTGTTAAAAAAAATAGACTATAGAGGATACATATAACAGACTGTGATGATTAGCAAGCCTCTATTAGGCCTAGAGACAGGGATGTGAGGGGCCAGTTGCACCCACGATCGCCGCATGCTGCTGTGTTTACTAACTGGCCATCTTTGTCTCTCTCTCTCCCCCTGCCTGGCCGGATGCTGTCTCCACTGCGTCGACTGTTCTGCTTCCTCCCCACCCATCGCTCCCCCTCCCCCCGACCTCTTTATGTTATGCTTCATTTACATGTTTCAATGTGGGGGACACCTTAACTTTTGCTGACATTACTCACTCTGATCTATGTTAATGTGCTGTCATCAATCATTTTGTGTTTGGTATTAATTCCAAAATTTCATGTTTCTGTCTCATAACTAATTTCTTTTCCCTGGTTTCACTCATTTGTTTCCTTGATTTTATGTTTGATAAAAATGATTATGCACACAGCCTCTTCAAAATGCGGCCTCAGGGTTCAGTGGGCTCATGAAAAGCTTTTTCTAAATGAATGATCAAGAGGTTATCATGATCCCAAAGATGCTTGAAAAACATTAGAGTTAGCTGAACGTTTGTCACAGGCAATAAGCAAATACCTGTGTTGTTGAGTTGTTATTGTTGTTGTTGTAGTTTCTGAGGATAAAAGTGAATGAGATTTTATTTGAAACAATCAAGATGAGTGCCCCAAACCACCCTCCCCCCCTCCTATGAAGAGTTAAAGTATTTCCCCTTCACTTAATCTCTCAATGTGCCTGTGAGAGTGATCAGAATTGAAAGCAGATCTTGTTATGTTCTTGTTGGACCTCAGATATATTGTGAAGAGATATGTGGAAGTTCAAAGTAATTTAGTTACGAATTAATATATTTTTTCTATTTTACGTAGATTTATTTGATATTTATTTATACATTGCATTTCACCTTCCCTTGCCCACCTTCTCAACACCGACCCCAATGCTATTCGTAAACAAAAACAACAACAATGGCCTGACTGGCATATACCTATTTGATTGGCAACAACCATTTACTCTCTACCCGGCCAATCACCCGACTGCCCCAACCGTTGTATCGTTCCCACCTTGACGGGAATAACAACCCACGTCTGGTACGAACCCACGGCTGCCTTGGATACTGCATACACGCGCTTCACTCAAATTTTCCCGAAACGACCAAATCAAACTGCCAAAAACTGCCAAAATCTGATTCACCGCAAAATCTTGGACCACAAACTGCCAAAAACTGCCAAAAATCTGATTCACCGCAAAATCTTGGACCAAAAACTACCCCAAAACTGCCCAAAATCTTATTCACCGCAAAATCTTGGACCACAAACCGCCAAAAACTGCCAAAAATCTCATCAACACAAAATCTGGGACCACCAAATGCCAAAATCTGATCATATTACCCATCGTGAACTACTGAAAACTATGGATGTGTATGATAAAAGCCACCCACTGGTCCGTCATGCAAGGAACACGAGATTGATATCCTGGAAATGGAGGGACGCCAACGAGAGTACAGGCTTCACGTGGATCAAATCGAAGTGGATATTAAATTGAAAGACTCCCTCATCAATAACCTCAGTGATGAGAATAAGAGGCAGAGGGAGCGCATGGAGGAGTTAGAGGAAGAAGTACATGTGCTCGAGGAAGATCTGAAGAAGAATGAGAAAATTGAGGAACTGGAGCAATTAGTGGTGGTGGTGAAGCAGAAGAATGAGAGGATTGAGGAGCTGGAGGAGGCGTTGAGGCAGAGTGTGCGCATCGCTGCCGACATGGAAATGGAGCAACACGAGGATGTGAAGAGGAAAAAGGAAATCAATGAAAAGGTAAGCTTGATTAACCCCTTCAAGCTTCACGCCCAGATCTTTCCTTTGCTGTGAAGAATTGTCTGTTGTTAGCCATAAAATTAAGAAAAAGCTTAACCACTTCACGCCCAGATTTTTCCTTTGCCGTGAAAAATTGTCTGTTGTCAGCCATAAAATATAGAAAAGTAAGTTATTATACCAAATTAGTTAGTGGACAAGGATACTAAACAGGTCATAGCTATAAAATATTGCTTATTGTCACTAAAAAATTGTCTAATGGTACCCAAATTACAGTGGAAATTACGTTCTGGGTCTCAAGGGGTTGATTGAATTCTGATACAAAAGGTCTTATACTAAAGAATGACAACAAATGATGGGTAATTATGTAGTGAAATAGATCCATATCAGGCCTGAACGTTGCAAGTATTTGACTCACCATGGCGAAAAAATAAATAACATGGCGGGTAAAAATTATTTCCGCAAACCAAAAAATTTAACCGGAAAATATAACGGGAAATAATGCTTCTACTTGTGAGTGGATAGTGAGACAGCCCTTCATGAGGCACCCTGGCACCTCCCACGTGGCTCCAAAGCACGCCACCCCCCTTGCACGGCCTCATCCTCACACCATATATGAGGCGCTTATTTCAGAAAGTCAATAAGCGCCACAAATAAATGACTAAGAAAATGGCTTCAAAATGTTTCAATGTTTAAAATATCATATCTTTTGAACATTGAAACATTTTGAAGCCATTTTCTTAGTATTTTGTCTGTGGCGCTTATCGACTTCCTGAAATAAGTGCCTCATATCTAGTGGCTATCCAAAAGTATCTTCTTCGCTGGTACATTTTTTTGAGTACTCGCTGGGAAGGCTGGTGAGATAAATTGTACACTTTCAGGCCTGTATATGCAACATGTTTTGCCCTACTGGATGTAAAGAAATATCCTTGCAGTGATAGAGTCATGAAGTGAGATATCCGGGACATCAGATTTAACCCCTTCACGCCCAGATCTTTCCTTTGCTATAAAAAATTGTGTGTTGTCGAGCTATAAAATTACGAAAAGTAACTGAATATACCAAATTAGTTAGCAGACAAGGATACTAAACAGGTCATATCTATAAAATATTGCTTATAAGTCACTAAAAATCGTCTAATGGTACCCAAATTACAATGGAAATAACGTTCTGGGTCTCAAGGGGTTAAAGGGAAGGTTTATTTGATGCACAGGTGTACTATTTTATTCTACTACTCCCTCTCTTTTTAATCCGACTATCACTTTCTATATCATGCCGTTTTATTTCACCCATGAATTAGTGAAGAATACTTTTATTAGATGCTCAGAATATCAACTGCATGATGATAATGTTTATATAGATATGCAGAAAAATATCAGCGGTAACGTATCAGGTGATCTCAGTATATAGCCTACAATGCTGCTGCCTACAGGGGTAAATTTCCAATTTGACACCAAATTCACTTTGGTGGATGAAACATTATTTTTCTGGTAAGTTTTGAAGTGTTTTGAATTTATCTGTTAAATGTTTCTGTCGCAAATCTATATATTTTTGTGTGTGTGTGATTTGCGACAAAAATTATTGAAAAACAAATTGAACCTAACCAAACCTATACCTAACCTAACCTAACCTTTACCTTTACCTAACCTAACCTAACCTACACCTAACCTAACCTATACCTAACCTAACCTATACCTAACCTAACCTATACCTAACCTAACCTATACCTAACCTAACCTTTACCTTTACCTAACCGAACCTATACCTAACTGAACCTATACCTAACCTAACCTAACCTATACCTAACCTAACCTAACCTATACCTAACCTAACCTATACCTAACCTAACCTATACCTAACCTAACCTTTACCTAACCTATACCTAACCTAACCTAACCTTTACCTAACCGAACCTAACCTAACCTAACCTAACCTATACCTAACCTAACCTTTACCTAACCTAACCTTTACCTAACCTATACCTAACCTAACCTAACCTTTACCTAACCAAACCTTTACCTAATCGAATCTTTACCTAACCTAACCTTTACCTAACTATAATAAAAAAATAATAAAAAAAAAAAAAAAAAAAGTGATTTGCGACAGAAACGGTTAGCAGATTCATTCAAAACATCAAAACTCACCAGAAAAAATAAATTGTTGTCCACCAAAGTGAATTCGGTGTTAAACTGGAATAATAACCATGCATATACTTATCCCACAGGATGCTCCATTTTAATGTTTGTATAGCTACAGCATTTTTCCAGCTGTTGAAGCTTGAGGCAAGACTAGCAAGTACTCAAAATGCTCACAACCTTCGCTGCACCAGCTGCCAGACGGTGCGCCACAGACTGACTCAGGTGGAGACTTGCTACAACCAGGTGGCCTATGAGCGCCAGCACCACCTGCAGGAACTCTTTGACATGAAGTGAGTGTGACAGGATTGGGTATTGACTTCTGATAGAAGTTTTGAAGTGGATAAAGGAATACAATATAGGCGATGTAGGAAAAGTTCTTAAGGTTAGTAAGCAGGGTAGAACAAGAAGTAACGGATTCAAGCTGGAAAAGCGTAAATTTAAAAGGAAATTGGGAGAAACTGGTTCACAAATAGGGTGGTGAATGATTGGAATGAGCTAAGTCGTCAGGTGGTCAATGCGGAGTCTATTGGGGTCTTTAAAAGGAGTCTGGATAAATTCATGGATGCAGAAGAGAGGTGGATATAGGTAGAGTTAGGTAACAGGAACTACCTCGTGTAGGTCTCACGGCCTCTTGTAGCTTCCTTACTTTCTTATGTTCTTATATCTTGATAGAAATGGCAAAGAGCTGAGAGCAAATACCCAATAGTTTATTACAATGTCATGAATATGCCTGTTTGCCCAACTATAAAAAAATAATGCCGAGTTTTGTGTGTGTTGCCACCAGACACGAGGCTCTGTCGGTTTCTTATGTTAACTATAAAAGGAAATAATGCCGAGTTTTGTGTATCTTGCCACCAGACACGAGGCTCTGACGGCCGCCCTGAGTGAGAAGGACGCGCACCTTGCCTGCTGGAGGTAGGAGGCGTGAGGTCCTCCAGAGTGGCCCAGGAGGTGGACACGCTCAAGAAGGATAAAGCAAATATCCTGGACGCCATGAAACATCTGGTAACATTGTTGATTTAAAAAAGAAACAGGGAAAAACTGGTTCACAAATAGGGTGGTAAATGATTGGAATGGACTCAGTAGACAGGTAGTTAGTGCGGAGTCATTAGAGAGCTTTAAAGGGAGGCTAGATAAATTCATGGATGGGGATGAAAGGTGGATGTAGGTAGTGTTAAGTCACAGGAACTACCACGTGTAGGTCTCACGGCCTCTTGTAGCTTCCTTATTTTCTTATGTTCTTATGTTCTTATGAATCTCATCTGAGCCATTTGTTGAGACAGAACCATCATCATCGTCTTTGATATCTCATTCTCTTTTAGGTACCTTTGAAAGTTATGCTTGTGGTATTAATTCCTGATATACCTTGACTAATTCATTTTCTATATACACCTCAAAGCCTTTCTCTAACACAAAACTACTTCTTCTTCTTGTTTCTCTTCAACATCAGTTCCTTCCCTCATTTGTCCTCCCTTTCCCGACCTCCCTGTCTTGCGGACATTCTCCCGGAATCCCCCTCCTTCTCCCTGGAAAATTTAACCTCCTTCCTCCAACAAATCCACATCCTACATCTGATCTAACCATCCTGCTGTAACATTCCGTTCTTTCCCCTTCCCTCATCGTTTCACTATTATTCTTTAACCCTGACCCTTTTTATGCTTTGCCATAGTGCCATATGTCCTCTGATGTCTGCCACATTCACCTTTTTGGTATTAAATCAATCAATCGATCTTCAACGTCAGTTTTCCCCATAATATTTTATGACATTTAGACAGCCGATGATACCAACTATCATCCATCCGGTGCCTAAACTTCTTCAATGCCAAATGCTGCTAGATCCTCTTCAACACACTGCACAATTGACCTCTTCAACACACTGCACAATTGACCTCTTCAACACACTGCACAATTGACCTCTTCAACACACTGCACAATTGACCTCTTCAACACACTGCACAATTGACCTCTTCAACACACTGCACAATTGACCTCTTCAACACACTGCACAATTGACCTCTTCAACACACTGCACAATTGACCTCTTCAACACACTGCACAATTGACCTCTTCAACACACTGCACAATTGACCTCTTCAACACACTGCACAATTGACCCCTTCAACACACTGCACAATTGACCTCTTCAACACACTGCACAATTGACCCCTTCAACACACTGCACAATTGACCTCTTCAACACACTGCACAATTGACCTCTTCAACACACTGCACAATTGACCCCTTCAACACACTGCACAATTGACCTCTTCAACACACTGCACAATTGACCTCTTCAACACACTGCACAATTGACCTCTTCAACACACTGCACAATTGACCTCTTCAACACACTGCACAATTGACCCTTCAAACACACTGCACAATTGACCCTTCAACACACTGCACAATTGACCCCTTCAACACACTGCACAATTGACCTCTTCAACACACTGCACAATTGACCTCTTCAACACACTGCACAATTGACCTCTTCAACACACTGCACAATTGACCTCTTCAACACACTGCACAATTGACCCCTTCAACACACTGCACAATTGACCTCTTCAACACACTGCACAATTGACCTCTTCAACACACTGCACAATTGACCTCTTCAACACACTGCACAATTGACCTCTTCAACACACTGCACAATTGACCTCACACACTGCACAATTGACCCTTCAACACACTGCACAATTGACCCTTCAACACACTGCACAATTGACCCTCTTCAACACACTGCACAATTGACCTCTTCAACACACTGCACAATTGACCCCTTCAACACACTGCACAATTGACCCTCTTCAACACACTGCACAATTGACCCCTTCAACACACTGCACAATTGACCTCTTCAACACACTGCACAATTGACCTCTTCAACACACTGCACAATTGACCTCTTCAACACACTGCACAATTGACCCTTCAACACACTGCACAATTGACCTCTTCAACACACTGCACAATTGACCTCTTCACACACGCACATGACCTTCAAGCACAATTGACCCCTTCAACACACTGCACATTGACCCTTCAACACACTGCACAATTGACCCCTTCAACACACTGCACAATTGACCCTTCAACACACTGCACAATTGACCCCTTCAACACACTGCACAATTGACCCTTCAACACACTGCACAATTGACCCTTCAACACACTGCACAATTGACCCCTCAACACACTGCACAATTGACCTCTTCAACACACTGCACAATTGACCCTTCAACACACTGCACAATTGACCCTTCAACAACTGCACAATTGACCTCTTCAACCACTGCACAATTGACCTCTTCAACACACTGCACAATTGACCTCTTCAACACACTGCACAATTGACCCTTCAACACACTGCACAATTGACCTCTTCAACACACTGCACAATTGACCTCTTCAACACACTGCACAATTGACCTCTTCAACACACTGCACAATTGACCTCTTCAACACACTGCACAATTGACCCTTCAACACACTGCACAATTGACCCCTTCAACACACTGCACAATTGACCCCTTCAACACACTGCACAATTGACCCTTCAACACACTGCACAATTGACCCCTTCAACACACTGCACAATTGACCTCTTCAACACACTGCACAATTGACCCTTCAACACCACTGACCAGCAATTGACCTCTTCAACACACTGCACAATTGACCCTTCAACACACTGCACAATTGACCCTTCAACACACTGCACAATTGACCTCTTCAACACACTGCACAATTGACCCCTTCAACACACTGCACAATTGACCTCTTCAACACACTGCACAATTGACCTCTTCAACACACTGCACAATTGACCTCTTCAACACACTGCACAATTGACCCCTTCAACACACTGCACAATTGACCTCTTCAACACACTGCACAATTGACCTCTTCAACACACTGCACAATTGACCTCTTCAACACACTGCACACATTGACCTCTTCAACACACCACTGCCTCCCAGAATTGACCTCTTCAACACACTGCACAATTGACCTCTTCAACACACTGCACAATTGACCTCTTCAACACACTGCACAATTGACCTCTTCAACACACTGCACAATTGACCTCTTCAACACACTGCACAATTGACCTCTTCAACACACTGCACAATTGACCTCTTCAACACACTGCACAATTGACCCCTTCAACACACTGCACAATTGACCTCTTCAACACACTGCACAATTGACCTAACACAAAACTGACCCCCAAGAATTGAAATCCACATAACTTTTCAGTGTCAATCAAAGCATTTCTTAAGCAAATCTTACTGGGCGACACAAATAGAGGCAATAATAGAAGAAAGAAATATAAATGGAGATGAAAATTGTGATGCAGTAATAAGAATGCACTTCTGGATCTTACACACACAGACATGACGAGCCATTGCATCCCAGAAAGGATTTTATGAAGTAAATATCTTGTCGCCCAGTCGCTTAAAAATGTCCTTACTGGGCGACAGTTTTCCATCACTGGGAGACATTTTGGTCGCCCAGTTATGATGTTAAAAAATGCACTGATGTCAACCCACTAGTTCAGTAGTAGACACATTCTTCCTTTCAGTTTTTTATTTTGAATGTTGAGTTTTTTAATCAAATCATGATGTCCCCCTTTCTCAAAAATGACTAATACTAAATATTGGCTTTTCATGACATTCAATTTCAGGTTAATAATTTTTCCCTCCCTACCCAAAGTCAGGCACATGCTCAGTAAGTCTTTTAAAATGTCTACTGTCTATAAGTAAGGCATTAAGGTACAGCTAAGTATTAATTATCCGACCTTGGGGGGACTGCAGGTAGGTCGGATAATTGGAATAGTCGGATGTTCGGATATCACAGTAACCATAAACGTAAGGACAAAATGGTATAGAACATAAAAGATGCAGCTTTTGAAGTCCGATCCAGTGGTATACGCGAAAGTAAAATTCATGCATAAATAAAGCCACAAATCAATTTTTTCTAATAACTAAAACCAACAACGAAGTAAAATAAATGGCCAAAACAAGACACAATGTGGTGGTGAAAAAAGTCGGTTGTTTGGACAAGTCGGATGTTTGGAGGTCGGATGTTGGGAATTTGGCTGTATATCGTAAACCTTTCTATATACCTATTGATACTCTCTAGTTCTCCCTTGAACGGGTATCAGTTTACACCCAGCTCTCATCACTCTTGCTGTATCTTTTTAACAACCATATTCCACTACACAATCCAACTACATATATTAGACAACCATGCTTTGTATATAGTACCCTCCCGAGTTTGGCGATTGCTTTCTTCCGGAGGCATAGCGCTAAACTCGAGGATCGCGAAACTCTGGTATTGAAAACACTGTAAAATTGCTTATTTAGTCCGGTGCGAGGTGTACCTACTGTATTTTACTGCTTATAAGACACCTTTTCCACAAAAAAATACCCTGAAAATGCCTCGAGCCCCTGTCCACCCAGCAGTGAATGGGTACCGGGTGTTAGCCAGGGGTTTGTGACCCGCCTCCCGGGGTGGTCGGC
Source organism: Chionoecetes opilio (assembly GCA_016584305.1). Taxonomy (NCBI): domain Eukaryota; kingdom Metazoa; phylum Arthropoda; class Malacostraca; order Decapoda; family Majidae; genus Chionoecetes; species Chionoecetes opilio. Next base: position 359,287 of record JACEEZ010024548.1, read on the forward strand.
CAAAACTAGAGGACTATAGTCTATTTTTTTTATTATGGTCAAAATGCAGTAAGGAAGCCACGCCCCCTGCCTCCCCTTCTATTCAACGGGGCAGCTGATTGGTGCATTCCTCGTATCATCACTACCAATCACAATATCTTCACTACTTAACAGCGCGTGACCACTTGACAGAGCAATCTTCACTACAGAGGGATTTTTGATTTTGTCACGCCGCTGTTAAGTAGTGAAGATATTGTGATGGGTAGTGATGATACGAGGAATGCACCAATCAGCTGCCCCGTAGAATAGAAGGGGAGGCAGGGGGCGTGGCTTCCTTAGTGCATTTTGACCATAATAAATAAAATAGACTATAGTAGTAGAATGTAAAATAATGAAGGAAAAGCAATAGTAGCATGAATGAATATGAGATGAAAAGTGGAAGGATATATGAACAAAATGACAAGTAAAGAGAGGAAAGTGTAAAGGTGTTTGAAAATCTTTAAATTTGGAAATTGTGGGTGTCGACCTGATGCCTCTATTTCAATGCAGGGAGAAGAGCGGGTCAGACTAACTCAGGAATACGCTGTGAGTAACCTGGTCAAGCTGGACGTTGATCTCCCCGACACTCCTCCGCCTCATCAAGTAAGTACATGCAGGATTTTCCATTATGATTATGATAAACTCAAACAAGCAAATCGACGGATGGGTGAGCATTAAACATATTACCGTACAGTTACAAACGGGGCCATTTCTTTCTATATACGAATCACGCGGTTGCACAGGGCCCCCAAAGCCACCCAGGGGCCCCCAAAGCCACTTTCCCCAAACTGCCATTATTTGCTATTTTTTATAATCTAGTCTCTTTTCCTCTTAAAGTGCACCAGATTGATGCATTTAAATATTTAAGGAGTGCCCCCGGACCACCTAAGAGGGCTTGGAATCCCCCTACCATAGTTGTACAAAATAGGGCCCGAAACATTTCGCATAGGGCCCCCCAAAAGGCTAGAAACGGCACTGGTTACAAATACAGTATAAAGTTGAATATTCCTATAATGCAGCGAAGATACAGTAAAACAGTTTGAAGTACAGTAAAACCTCTCGTATTCGGACCCTCATTATTCGGGCTTTGACATTATTCGGACCTTCTCCTTCTTTTTTTTCTTCTTCTTTTTATCTTTTTTTTTTTTTTTTTTTAGGGGTCGAAATTTCCTAGCTATATATATATGCCTAGAATTTTTTTTTTTTTTTTTTTTTTTTTTTTTTTTTTTTTTTTTTTTAGGGGTCGAAATTTCCTAGCTACATTTATACATTAAACACCTTTTTTTTTTTTTTTTTTTTTTTTTTACATATCCCCCCATATATAACCCCCCCATTATTCGGATCCTTGCATTACTCGGACCACTCCTTGGCCCAATTAGTCCCAATATGAGAGGTTTTACTGTAGCTATAGGTGTTTATGGCACTTTTAAGTTAGGATATAATAAACCCCATTTAAGAATACACACCACAAAGATGCCTGGGAGTTGTGGCGTACGTGTCCATATTTCCATGTTCGTACCAAGCATAGGTCAGAGTCGTCCAAGCAGTGTTGTAGAGGGTCAGTCCTCCCGGGCCCCTAGTGAAAAAGGCCATTTAAAAAGGAAATAGGGAAAAGCTGGTTCACAAATAGGTTGGTAAATGATTGGAATGGAATCAGTCGTCAGGCGGTCAGTGCGGAGTCAATAGGGAGCTTTATAAGAAGGCTGGATACATTCATGGATGGGGATGAAAGGTGGATGTAGGTAGTGTTGAAGTAACTGGAACTACCACGTGTAGGTCTCACAGCCTCTTGTAGCTTCCTTATTTTCTTATGTTCTTAGTACTTAGTAGTGGTAGTGAAGTGTGAAGAAATATTTTAGGAATGAAAGGCGTCAATTCTATGAAGAGATGAATACATATGCACATAGATGGATAGATGGATGGATAAATTATAAATGATCATACGACAATAGATGAAATAACGGATAGACGGATTGCTAGAGAGAGAGAGAGAGAGGAGAGAGAGAGAGAGAGAGAGAGAGAGAGATAAAAAGCTTACGTAATACTGGTGGGTGGCTGAATAATGCATGTAACAGTAGTAGTAGTAGTAGTAGTAGTAGTAGTAGTAGTAGTAGTAGTAGTAGTAGAGAGAGAGAGAGAGAGAGAGAGAGAGAGAGAGAGAGAGAGAGAGAGAGAGAGAGAGAGAGAGAGAGAGAACATAATCCTTGGTATGAAAGCCTCTGAACACTATATCCTTCCTCCAGGACCTACAAGATGCCACTGATGAAGATTCCTCGAACTCCCGAACTCACCTTTAAAGAGACACTTAAGGTTAATGGACTAATAACTAAAGACCTAATGCTTCCTTCATGTCAAGAGGTTGGCAAAGGATTCTATAAGGAGGAAATAACAAGGGAAGGAGAAAGGAAATTTGATTAAGGGTAAGAAATATTCATCATTGTTTCATGAGGCCACAATAAAAGCACACACACACACACACACACTATAAACTAAGGAACTCTGAAATGATCCATACTTTTTTAGTATGTGTTTGATTTTTATGAAGCAATGAATATTTTGATTTTCTTTTCAGAGATAAACACCCATTTGCTGGACTCAATTTAAAAAGACGGCAGCCAATAATACCCCTGAGACAAGTCATCAGTGCTTTACAGGGGCGTGAAAGTCGGGATGTCTCTGCATTGCCACCTTCAGGAATTGTGACGTGATCATTAATATTTCAGGAAGACAGTCACCGTGTACTTGATTGAAAATAAGCCGTGTTTTTGTCGTCCAAGCATCGTCTTGGTACAAAGACCGATTTTTCTCACAATTGAAAACTGATTGGTTTCTGCGACAAAAACACAACAAGCTTGGTAGGGGCCGCAATAATAATCAGTCCAAAACATTGCAAACAATATCACAAAGCAGTATAACACACATTTCAGCAAGTGTTATTGGAGTGGTCTTCGTAATCCAAGACGGTGCTTGGACGACAAAAACACGGCTATGGGTCTTTGGAAATTTATACCAAAACCGTCTCTGGCTGAGTGGATGTTGCTTTGAATGTTATGATAAGACATAAGAAAATAAGGAAGCTACAAGAGGCCGTGAGACCTGCACGTGGTAGTTCCTGTGAGTAATGAATACGGAATGATTGAATTGGAAAACAAATTTGCATGTTGTAAGAAACTAAGATGCAAGTATATAGATAAACTGTTTTTTCTCTGGTAAAACTTGAATCAAAGAACTGTGAATATATGTAGGATGAAATACTGACCTATATTAGACTGAAATTTCCATCTTCGCATATTCAGAACACATGCTTCAACATAAATCCTTGTCTGGTCTACAAATCACCAAGCTAAAGCCATGTAGATATCTGCCTATAGTCAATTTTTTCAACGAGGCAAAATTCATTCTATCTTAAGGTCTCATGCTTAATGTTATGCCTATGTTGACCTGATAATAGGGTTAACTCTGATAAAATACAACTGAAATTTAGAAGAACTGTAGTATTCCCTTCTTCTGGCATCAAATATCAGTCAGTAAGCAGCAAGGGGTCAGGATTTTTGCCTCGTTAAAAAAAATAGACAGTAGAATGTATTAACAAGGTACGAGTGTTACTGCATCGGTGTTTCATTTGTCTCATTATAAGATGTCCTGGAAATGAGGTTTTGTGCCCCGTGGCATGTTAGGCTTCCATGATGTGGCTTGACTGAGTGTCTGTAAGGATGTTCAGTAGTGTCCAAGACTGTAATGTGACTATAGACTTCAAGAATACTTCAGTGTGGATGAAAATAATATATAAGAACATAAGAAAATAAGGAAGCTACAAGAGGCCGCGAGACCTATACGAGGTAGTTCCTGTAAAGAAAATATTGAGGTTCATGACAAAACGATCTATTTTGTATTCTACTAGCTCTATTGCAGACCACCATAAGCTGCTTGAACAGGGCAGTGGTACACTATTACTACACTATGTCAGATAAAGGTATGTCTTATCTTAGGCAGCCGTTGAAAGCAAACAACCAAAATTAATTAAAACAAATGCTATAGCTCTGTCTATAATTAGAAGTAAGCCTGATTGGTTGAGGCTGATCTGTATTAGTGCGGGGTCATATGTCCTATAGAAGGTGGTTATTAGTGTTTCCCAGTAGCACATATCATTGAGTAGACCTGGGCCTTGGAAGGACTGTACTTAGAGCTGTTGGACAGTCCTTTGTGATGGACTGGTGAGCAGCAGCGTTTTAGTTTTCTTAATGAAAACAGTATGCGACAAGGATGTTCCCTGGAACTCTCTACCTACAAATGAAGGTCTGAACTATTTAATGAGGTGGGCATTGGAAGGAAATCCATGTACAGTCTGTATTTTCTGTATGTATAATGTATATAAAGTAATGAGTCAGATTAGCTAGGTAGTGTGTTTGATAGTCTGTAAATTTTAGCATCAACCATTGCCATCAGTGCCATTCTGATGAAGGGGCTACTACAGGGCTGCCACTGATGGACGCCAAGCGGGACTCAAAAGGGACTTAGAATACATGAACAGTACGTACTTCTTGAGTTGTGAGGTGATTCATATAGGTGTATTGAGCTGCTATCCACTGTATCCTTATCACCCTCCCACAGTTTCAGCTTCCTCTGTCTCCCAGCCACATCTTGTGTTCTCTGCAAAGATTTAGTCGACAGTGAGGCTACTGATCAAAAGTTTAGTGCCATAATGAAAAGATTGGAACTGTGCATGTGCAGTAAAGAGTTGTCTCAGTTATTGCACACCGGCCCACTGCCCGCCTAGTTACAGAGGCAGTGGTGTTGGGATCAGCTGTGGTGGCTTCTGCTCTGATCTGTGGACTTGATTCTCCTCTCAGTGTAACAGAACTGCCAAAGCTTTCACATTCTAAATATTGACATTTTTATAACTTTATGATGCCAGTTGTGCATTTCTCTGAGAGGACAATGACGCCCAGTGGAGATTTGTGAAGGAAGAGAACTCACTCACTGTCATTGTAATGATTTAACTCTTAAGATACAATTTGATATTGAATATTCAACAGATATAGTCATAGAAAACAGTGATGATATCTGTTATCAATCTCAATCAAGTGAGGAAAGATTTAAAGCATCAATTCCTATGCTTGTCTTGGGAAAAATAGCATAATATTACTCAGGCGTGGGTCATGATGGTATACCAGTACTGTACATACTTTGAGGCATATTGATCTCAATCCCCCTCCCCCCTTCTCTGCTGTATGAGCATGAACAAGAGAAAGACTCGGAGATTTGACATTCCGCGGCCTAGCATCATCCATTAATTTTTATTTGTTTACATTAGTGCCTATAGCGTGTATAGGCAGTGACCTTAAGGGGTGGGATGGTAGGCCCTGGAGGTTCACTTGAGGGCTGTGATGGTTGGCCCTCGCCCGTGGTGGCACAGGCAGGATTTTTCTGGTGACGCCTGTGATTAGAAGAGGCTCATGCTGCCCCCCTGTGTCCTCCGATGCACTCGCCATCGAAGGCAGAGTTAATGGGCAGCATGTGGGTGTTCTTAGGCCACTCAATGGTGCAGAAAGATTTAAAGTGGATTTTGGTTCTCATCGGGGATCGAACTCGGATCACCGAGAACGCCACTCGGAGATGCTAACCACTCTGCTACCGCCTCCCTTAAACTTGCTCCCTGATTGGTCAACGTCGCCGGGCCAGAAAGCGCTCTGATTGGCTGTCGTCTATCCCTTCCTTTCCGCCTTGATCAGTCTGTGTCCGGTACCACTAAAAAAAGGTAAATGCGATGGCCTATTTTGTTCTTATATCTGATTTTGTAATGTTTCTATGCTAAAAAAAAATTATAATAATGTTAATTGCAATGTCTCATAGTTCTTTGATATGATTTAGTAATGTTTCAATGCTGATATTTTTTATTGATGTTGATTGGAATTAGTCTCATGAAGTGGCAAAACACGATAAATAGAAGAGGCTCGGCACCCAGACACCCATTACAACTCACTTTAAAATTCACTTTATTAAATTTACTGAACGAACCATTGGCAGGAAAGGGGTGACGTTATACCCGAAAGTCTGTTATATCCGAGAGATCCAAACTTGTCGCATACCTATAACAATCTCTGTTCGTTATATGAGGTGAAAGTTCGCTATGTCCTACCATTTCCGTGCACCAATGACAGTTATTCCCAAGAGTTCTTCAGTACGACTATTGCGTTTTTTGGCTTGAGTTCTTCAGTGCGGCTATTGCGTCTTTTGGCTTGAGTTCTTCAGTACGACTATTGCGTTTTATGGCTTGAGTTCTTCAGTGCGTCTAATGCGTTTTTTGGCTTGAGTTCTTCAGTACGGCTATTGCATTTTTTGGCTTGAGTTCTTCAGTACGACTATTGCATTTTTTGGCTTGAGTTCTTCAGTACGACTACTGCGTTTTTTGGCTTGAGTTCTTCAGTACGACTAATGCGTTTTTTGGCTTGAGTTCTTCAGTGCGGCTATTGCGTCTTTTGGCTTGAGTTCTTCAGTACGACTATTGCATTTTTTGGCTTGAGTTCTTCAGTACGACTACTGCGTTTTTTGGCTTGAGTTCTTCAGTACGACTAATGCGTTTTTTGGCTTGAATTCTTCAGTGCGGCTATTGCGTTTATTGGCTTGAGGTTTTCAGTACGACTATTGCGATTTTTGGCTATCGAGCATTCTGGGGACAGCAGTTTAGTGTGATGGCTGAAGGTTAGATGTAGAGAGCTGTGTCGGGACTGGAAAGAGCTGACAAAGAACGCATCTATGTTAGGGACATAGGAGCCACGAGAGGCTAGGGAAAGAAGCTGAAGAGGAAAAGATGCTTGGTAGAATTTGAGAAGTATAGCTTTAATTTTTTGTGGATTGATTTTATGGTATAACCTGGATAACAAAATATTTCATGTCAAGAGTATTCATGACTTTAAAGTTTACAATGACCAAATGAGATATGGAGATAAGACCCGGCGAGTAAATAATCTTCTGTACATACTAGGTAAATACACATCACTATATAACATCCTCGCCTACAATCCAGTAGGTCATAAGTTCAAGGCTCGCTCAAGCCTTTAAGTTTTTTTTCACTGACAAAAGTGGGCAGTTAGTGTCCCCCTTGAGCCAGGGAATGGGGTGTGTGGTGTGTGAGGTCCCAGCCTTACCCATAGAATGGTCTCTATGAGCTCTGAGCTCCCTACCGGGAGGGTAATAGCTGGTGATTGCGAGTCCAGGACGTGATCAAGACCATGGTGGTAGACACACACACACTTCATTTGATTTTAACCCCTTGAGGCCCAGAGCGTAATTTCCATTGTACTTTGGGTATACCATAACATGATTTTTGTGACTATAAGCAATGTTTTATAGATATGACCTGTTTAGTACCCTTGTCCACTAGCTAATTTGGTATATTCAGTTCTACTTTTCGTGATTTTATGGCTCTACGACATACAATTTTTTATAGCCAAGGAAAGATCTGGGCATCAAGAGGTTAATAACAAAAATGTTGCTCTCTAGATTAACCTCTAAAACTAGCACCAAGATACCTCAAACTATGTACAGTGTATGGTATATCATCAACAAAGAAAGTGATACATTGAAATTGTAATGGATTGGACGTAACCTCTTCACGACTGTTTCCAGCCTAGTGTGTGAGACTGTTGGATTATGTCTGTCCTTATCTCTCTATGTTTTGTATCACTATCACCCATTTCATGCCACACACTATCTCTAGTACTCACTCTATTTTCTTGAAGGCCAGTACATATCTAAGCTTACTTTATATTGACTGACCTATCACACTCTCTCTCTATACCTCTAAATGTGTTGACAAGCATTTACTTGATTTCTTTGTCATACTACAGTACATCAAATCTCTGTCTCTGGCATAAGTTTTCCTGCATTGTGTTATACTGCACTTCTCATCCCTTTATCATATGTATATGTCACTATGAGAAGCTGTACTGTAAACACTAGCCATTTATGTATCACAAATCTTTTTTTTTAGTGCTCTTACAACTAGTCATCAGGATTCATAACATGTATTTTCAGTGTCACTCCAGGACTGGTTGTCACGGGACTTTCTTCTGGCTAGCTACCACTTGATTACATTCTTGTAACCTGCCTTTTGAAATGACATTGATATATGGCTGCAATTTGTTGCTCCACCACCTTGTAAGACATGCCATTTGTTTTTATTTTGTGATTGATGGCATAGATTCTCATTTGTGTATATAGTGTGTATGTACATTGTATATACATGCGACTATATACAAGTACTCGTGTATTTTGGGCACAAATGTAATATTTAATGTAAAGGAAACATGTAAGGTCAACATTTCCTGATTTGTTTTTTGTTTTGTGTGCCTGTGACTCTTTTGTTGTGACCATATCTCTCGTCTGGCTCTTCACGGCACTGCATGGCTCAGTGAAGGTTGGCACTGGCTATCCAGGCCTTCCTTGGCTCTGAAAGGCTGCCTTCACTCTGGACGGAGGCCACCCTTGGTATGGCTCCTGCATTGTATAACTGATGGTTTGCCATGTAGAGTGAAAGCACATCAAAGTACTGTACCACTTTAAAAGTCCTGCTTAGGTACCTCTTAAAATATCGCGACCAAATGTGAAATATTCTGGTGGGTAGAAATATTGTAACCTTAAATTCTTTTAGTGATGAATACACACAGTGATTCAAAGGATATGACAAAAGAAGAAAACTGTAAAAATCAATATATATACTTATGGGGCGTACACTAAAGTGAACCTGGAACTATTATGTGAATTTATGTGTGAGGCCATATCTTATAAATCTAGCCCAATATGGTGTTGTGTGTTATGGCCCAGACCTTAGCATAATACTGTTGCTGTGGAAACTAGTCATAAACTTATTGGCAGCTAAGGTTGAAAATCAGCACAGAACATTCACTGATGAATCAACCTTAACGACATTTGAAGCTTAGCACTATTTCCCCTTCCCCACCCATGACCCACATAACTATAGAACATTCCTACCCACACCTCCTCCTCCTCCTTCAGGAAATAACAATAGCGTGTTAGTGTGTTGTGAATGCTTTCTATGGTGGTTGCTGTGTGAGGGTGTTGAGACTTCTTGTGTTGGTCAGTCGGTTTGGCTGGTTTCTTATGGCAGTGATTTAAAGATGTAAATGGAAAAACCAGTTGGGTGCGTGTGCGTCTAGGTCACATACTAGCTAAGAAACTGTACTATGAGTTGAGGGTGAATGTTGCATCTCTTTGTCCCAGTAACTTGACTTTTATCCTACCATTGGGATGCCTCTCCACACCACCACCTGTAGTCCAGTAGGCAGGCGAGAACACATTAAACAAAAGGAAGGAATTAAATCATCTAATTCGCAAATAGTAATCATGTAGAGTATTATTTCATGAATTAATAATCTGAATGCATTAGCTATTACTCTGACTGCCTGTGGCTCAAGTTGGTGCTGGCGGGGTGGCGCACATGAGAAAACTTAAGAGAGTAGCTATATTGATGTTTAGCTCGCAAACTGTTGTCTTTTTCTTGCCCTCCCGACTCCCTACTTCTGAACGTCATGTCCAGCATGTTGAACAATAAAGTTGATCTTACATGGACTTGTTTATTTGGCCTCTTGTGAATAATAATAATGGTGTTACATGTAGAACTATCAACAGTTTTTGGATGACCAGAGAAAATAAGAAGAAAGAAAAAGAAAGAAACTAATAAGATAGAATAAGAGAAGAAAACAAATTAAAGACCCAGACAGCAAGAAGAAACACGTCAGGGAGTGCCGTTGAAAAAGGCCTGACTCCCGACCCACAACTGAACTGAACTGAAATGTAGCTACTACTGAAAATCTACAGTTATTTCAGCCAGAAACGGCTAAGTTAGGTCAAATCAGATTAGGTTAGAGGTGGGGTTTGGTTAAGTAACAGATGATATCGAGAAAAAAATAACATGTCAATACTATAGCAGTGGGAAGCGCAGCAAGGTTTGCGGGCAGCCCCCCTACCTGGAACAAATATTTATTTCAGACAAAAACGAGTGCCAGATTCATTCAATACACATCAAAAATATTCATGAAAACCAAGTCTCGGTATCAAAAACGGTGAAAGCCCAGTACCGAAACTTTACCAACGAATCCCAACCACAGCACCACGCAGCCAGCCTGCGCGTCGGGCCATCAAGCTATGTAAGAACTAAGAACATAAGAAATAAGAAAGCTACAAGAGGCTGGGAGACCTACACGTGGTAGTTCCTGTGACTTAACACTACCTACATCCACCTTTCATCCCCATCCATGAATTTATCCAGCCTCCCTTTAAAGCTCTCTAATGACTCCTGCACTAACTACCTGACGACTGGGTCCATTCATTGTAAGACTGCTTCTGAACAGGGGCGTATTTAGGCCTGGACATTGGGGGCTGTAGCCCCGAATGTTTTATGAATAGCCCCGGATCTCAAATACCTTTTTTTTATTTTTTTTATTTGTTTATTTTTTTCTCACACAAATAAGATAAGCTCTGACTGGGGCCAAAATAAAATTATAATAAAAAACAAGATATTTGGTTAGATGTTACTTAGCGTGTGCTGATGGCATCCTTTTTATGAGCAGGATATGAGAGAGCCGAGAGGTGGAGAGAACAGAGGAGACGAGGAGTGCATGACAGAGGAGACACCAAATTTTGTTGAAAGGTGAAGATAGAGAATATCAGATGGACAACAGTTAACAGAAGTGCACACAGAGTTAACAAAAGTGCACATAGAGTTAACAAAAGTGCACACATTTAACGAAGTGCACTAGGTTTAACAGAAGTGCACCAGTTACAAAGTGCACATATTTAAAAAAAGTGCACACACAGTTAACAGAAGTGCACACAGAGTTAACAGAAGTGCACACAGAGTTAACAGAAGTGCATTTTTTCGAAGTGCATTTTTACGAAGTGCATTTTTTCTAAGTGCATTTTTTTCGAAGTGCATTTTTTTCGAAGTGCATTTTTTTCGAAGTGCATTTTTTTCGTAGTGCATTTTCATGTGTCCTTGACCAGTCCTTTGTGATGTAAAAAAAAGTAGTTATAAGCCCGAGGTGGGTCAGATTTCAGTATTGAACAAAGCATTGGGAATATACAATCTATAGGACTGCTTCATCCCGCCAAAGCTCTCTTTTTCTTAGGGTTTTACTCCTACTGATGAAAATATAAATAATAACCAAGTTGAACCCCAACTCAGATTGTCTTAATTTTATTTTAATTTCATGTTTCGAAAGTTATCCAAAGCAAATTACCGGAGCCTTTTGATAGAGCACAGTGTCTCACATCTTATATTCATTGTACTCATAAATAAATTGAAAATTACCCTGTAAAAATCTAAAGATCTCTTGGCTGGACTAATCCCCCAATGTTTCAAGATCCTAAATACGCCCCTGCTGCTTCACCATTGCCTCTAGTTATCTCGCCCACCATGCTTTGCCTCCCCTACGCATGCATCAGTGCCTCCTTAACTACCAGCCAACTAGTTACCCACCTGCGTGAGGACTCCGGGAACCGCTGGGACCTCTTCCTGGGCCTTCCACCCTCAGGAGCCTCTTCACCAACACACTCGCTCCCTAAACCCCCTGAAGAAGAGTACATTTTTTTTAACGAAGCTAAAATTCCATTCCATTTCAAGGTCTCATGCTTACAATGATGCCTATGTTTACCTGCTAATGTGGTTAACTATGATAAAATATAGCTGAAATTTAGAAGAACCGTAGTATTCTCTTCTCCTGGCATCAAATATCAGTCAGTAAGCAGCAAGGGGCAGGATTTTTCACCACCTTAAAGTATAGAAGCACATGGCTACCTTGGTGTTATTTTAGGGCTGTGAGGGTTCCTGTTAGATCCTATGAGTCCTAGTGAGGTCCTGTGAGGTATAAAAGGACCCAGGTAGTCTTCAGGAAGGCGTAATGAGGCGGATGACAGCATGGTTACAGGCGTGCACATATGACGAATGACATGGACTCATCAGCTGATTGACAACTTTTAATGCCAGGTATTGCCAGCTGCCACTCATATAACCCATCAATGTGCTCTTAATACACCTCACATGAGTTCTAAAATACCCTAATTTGATCCAAAAATCCCCTATTGAGAATGTAAGTAAGCAGCTGCCATAAAATACATGCTTTATATGATACGAAAGACCACATATGACATGAGCGTTGACTGCTTGCAACTTCTGCCTGTTCTTATAATCAGGGATGCCACTCCTTGGGATTTTTTCCCAATATCTTGGGATTTGGGCCATGAACTTGGGATATTTTTTGTCTATATTGGGATTTTGGGGGGGATTATTAAAGTATTTCTCCAGTAGTTTATCTCAAAGTCAACATCTGTACCGTATTTAGTGATGTTTTTTCAAAGACCTTGGGATATTTTTGTCTATCTTGGGATTTTATGGGATCAGTCTTGGGATTTCTGAAAATTTAGAGTGGCATCCCTGGTACAAGAGACGCCGTGAGAGCTACACGTTGTAGTTCCTAAATCTTGCCATTCCTAACCTTCCGTCGTGGTAGTTCCTTGCCATTCCTAACCTTCCGTGGTGGTAGTTCCTTGCCATTCCTAACCTTCCGTCGTGGTAGTTCCTTGCCATTCCTAACCTTCCGTCGTGGTAGTTCCTTGCCATTCCTAACCTTCCGTGGTGGTAGTTCCTTGCCATTCCTAACCTTCCGTGGTGGTAGTTCCTTGCCATTCCTAACCTTCCGTCGTGGTAGTTCCTTGCCATTCCTAACCTTCCGTCGTGGTAGTTCCTTGCCATTCCTAACCTTCCGTGGTGGTAGTTCCTTGCCATTCCTAATCTTCCGTGGTGGTAGTTCCTTGCCATTCCTAACCTTCCGTGGTGGTAGTTCCTTGCCATTCCTAACCTTCCGTGGTGGTAGTTCCTTGCCATTCCTAACCTTCCGTCGTAGTAGTTCCTTGCCATTCCTAACCTTCCGTGCTGGTAGTTCCTTGCCATTCCTAACCTTCCGTAGCCACTCCAGACAGAAGTGGCTTTCTGAGAGAACTTTGATAACTTCCTATACCATCAATCTTGGTAAGTGCACAAGTATTCCTCTGTTATTAGTATAGGAAAGTGAACTTATACTGAGCCAAGGACAAGGAGGAGGAGAAGGAGTAGCTACGTAGAAGGAGAAAGAGTAGGAGTCGAAAGAGACAGAGTAGGTAGGAGTCGAAAGAGACAGAGTAGGTAGGAGTCGAAAGAGACAGAGTAGGTAGGAGTCGAAAGAGAGAAAGTAGAAAGGAGAGATATAAGAAAGATAACGAGGAGGATAAAAAAAAGATTAGAAAGGGTCTCGAATGTGTGTTTTCAGTATGCAAACCATGTTAAATATATTAGTATTGAAGTATGACGTGCTGAGGGAAGCGTGGAAAAGTGTGGCTGGCCCGAGCATGATGTGTGGTGGAAGGATTGCTCGGAATGAAAGTTATGTATATACTATATAGAGGCATCAGAAGTATGATTAAATAGAGTAGCATGAATAACATTTACTAGCTGAGAGGGGAGATGAGATTGAGAATATTTAGGGGGAGACAAACTTAAAATCATGATAGCTTACGTCAGATAGAAAGTGTGTGTGTGTTTGTGTGTGTGTGTGATGATTGTGTGTGACTGTGAATATATTTTGTACAGATTATTTTTTGTTTGTGGTGTGGGAGAGATATATATAATAACACTGTATACTTGAATGTGGTTGTATGTGTTTCTCCTCCCACAGGATTAGCCGGTTCAAAGGCATTTATACTGAGCTATGTCGTTCCAGTGAAGCTTAGGGGATCGCGGCGTCTGGCAAGGTGTAGTTCATCTCAGTACGTCGTGGTCAGTGGTGGTGGTGAATGTCGTCCAGTGGTGTCCTCGTGGCAAAGAAACCCCATGGAAAGAAGAACCGCAGCTGCTTGTGTGGCATAGGGTGAGTACAAGTGTTGTGACGTATTTATTATATAGACGTATGAAAAATGTAGGTATATAAGAAAGATTTTGGTGTGTTAACTATGTATAATACTTTGGTAGCTTATTACTGTAGTGTTTTTCCTTATGATTCGCATTATTTATAAGTATTTTCGTATTCCTCAGTAGGTTTAGGGAACGCATTTATTATGTAGACGTATGAAAGATGTAGGTATTAAAGAGAGATTTTGGTGTGTATAATGGAGGTACCTTGATAATTACTGAAGTGTTTGCCCCTTATGAAGTTACGACTGACATTATTTGCGAGTCTATTTTCATGTTCCTTGGTAGGTTAGGTGGATTAGGTTAACATCAAGACGGGAATTGATGTCAAAACTGCATGCATTTCCTCCTATATATTGAGATTAGTTAAGTTCACGAGATAATGCAGAGGTTGAGGCATCTGTCATCTCTCTTGGCTGTTACTTCCACCTCCCTCCCTCCCCTCCCTCCATTCCATTCCCTCTTCCCCACCTCCTCTCCTTCCCTCTCCCCCTCCCTCCCCTCCTTCCCCTTCCCATCTCTTTCCATACCCCCCTCCCCTCCCATATTCCCTTCCTTCTACTTTCCTCCCTTCCCTTCCCTTCCCTTCCCTTCCCTTCCTCCCTCCCTCCCTTCCTTCCCTACCCTCCTTCCTCCCCCTCTCCCTCCTTCCCCTTCCCATCACTCTCCATTCCTCCCCTTTTCCTTCCCTCCTCCCTCCTTCCCTCCCTTTCCTTCCTTCCCTCCTCCCTCCCTCCCGCTCCCTCCACTCCCTCTTTCCTCCCTCCCCTCTCCCTCCCTTCCCTTCCCCCATCCTTCCTTCCTCTCTCAAAGTATTACATTTTACGGTTACGGTTTACTCCTTACTATTTCTCTTCCTCTCTTACTTATCATCCCTCAATAAAAACCTACATTTCTTCCTTTATTTTTCAATTCTTTATTTCTTCCTTCCTTCTCTAGTTTCTTTACATTTCTTCCTTATTTCTTCTCTCTGTTTCGTGTTTTTCCTTCCTCAAAATCCTCACTCGTTCCCTGTCTCCTACCCCCAGCGGGATGCATAAACCCGTTCTCTATGTGAGTATGTGGTTTCTGAGTGAAGACGCCTGGTTGTAGCTTCGAAACTAACCATAGAAATTTCTCAAAAATACCCTCATTGTGATTCCCACGCAAATATTATATAGGCTTATATGGACAAGCTATCCTTCCCTATCTGTAACTTATCGTAACCTAATCTGATGTGTTCAAGATCAAGAGTAAACGCCACACACTCTTCCAGAAAACGGGAATATGCCAGCGGGATGCCAGGAGCCGCTACGCAGGTTAGGCGAGGCAGCGACCGCCAGTAATACAAACTTGACGTACATTTTGTAGTATTTCTCCCTGGTAAATACAAGGATGTCGATATTATAATGCAACTGTGTCTTAATGCAGCTTATACCTATAATCACAAACGCGTAACATTGGTACAGTACTACAGCTCACTGAACAAAACTCATCGTGAATCTGGCGACTTCAGTAGTTTATTTTTTATCTCTTTTACAACCCTAAGTGTGATGTTTTCCTGCCTAGCGTGCCCATACATTGCTGTGAATATAAAAGTGATACACCCAGCGCCTGTAAGTCACTCTGACACCGCTGGTTACAGGTTACTCATACAGCCATCAGTGAGGCCCAAAGGTGCGATAATTATTAATTGCTTGTGTATTGGCATTGCAACATTCATAAAAGTCTCAAACAAGTTATTTGCTGTCTTGTTAATGCATCCAGCGCCTCCAACGGCGGGTTGGCATTTGGCGTCGTTGAAGCTTATCTGATTCTCTTCAAATGTTTCACTTACACAACTACTAGCTAGTAGTTCGGTTATTCCTGAGCGCTGTGTTACCAATATGGCAGAAGTTGGTCTGGCTTTGTTCGTGTCTCCAGTGAGGAGCAAGTTAGATTGCACGGCGAGTTGATATCGTTGAAGTGCTATTGTCTGAAAGGGTGAAACACACACACACACACACACACACACACACACACACACACTGCCCCTGTGGTACAATAGTAAAGTATTTGTGTGTTACCTAACGCTGGCAGATTCCAGCCCCGCTCACGGCTCGAAAATCTTTCCTTAGAAATATGGAAAACTACTGTCCCCCTTGAGCAAGGGGTGGGGTGTGTGTGGTGTGTTGGGTCCCAGGTTAACCCAGACAGCGGCCTCTATGAGCTTTAAGTTCTTTCCGGGAGGCTAACAGCCGGCGGTCGCGCGTCCAGCGTATGATGAGACCATGAGGGAAGCACTCTCACACACACACACACACACACATAAAGTAGACAGTAATCTTCTCTAAGCTAAGTCAGCAAACCTTTCGTAAATACTGACGAGGTCTTTCAAACATTGTCATATTTAGCGCAAATGCACCCACGATTTTCTTGACGAAATAAAACTTTTCAGTATTTGCATCGGTAATCTTGAAAAGTCACCTTAAGTATCTACAAATAATTTTCCCTGTATTCTCCGCGGCGTGGCGGCAACGTGAGACTCAGGCCTTCCGCGAAACCCACAACAGGAAGGAGGAAGTCCGGGGAAAATATTGGAGACTGCTTTTGCCGTAACCATGCAGCGTTCCCGACATTGTTATCGTCTGGTGCAAGCAAGGGCTCTTCTATAAGCCTTTATTATTATTATTATTATTATTATTATTATTATTATTATTATTATTATTATTACTAATGTTATTATTATTATGATTTAATGTTTCACGTGCGTACACAGAATGCAGTCGGAACCAGCAATATTTTAGTCGTGTGTTTTGTCGTAGTTTTAAAAGGAGGCTAGATAATCTGATGGGGATGAAAGGTGGATGTAGGTAGTGTTAATTAACAGGAACTACCTCGTGTAGGTCTCGCGGCCTCTTGTAGCTTCCTTATTTTCTTATGTTCTTATGTGAGAGTAGAGGTGGGTGGTTGGGAAAGAGTGGAGGTCTCGCGGCCTCTTGTAGCTTCCTTATTTTCTTATGTTCTTATGTGTGAGTGCATGGAGGTAGGAAAGGACAAAGGTCTATAGCAGCATAGCGCCAGTGACAGGACTGCCAGCGGACATTTTACTCCTGACTGTGATACCCCTTTACACCGCCGTAAAGCAGCGACTGCGTAATGCCTTTTAGGGAGAACGACTGCGTTTGAGTGAGTTACGAGCCCATCGCCTCGGGTTATGGAGCCTGGGTGGGCGTTTCAGGGGCTGGGATGGCAGGGAGGCAAGGCAAGGTACAAACACCTCCACTTCCTCCTTCAATTACTGGACAGAGAGAGAGAGAGAGAGAGAGAGAGAGAGAGAGAGAGAGAGAGAGAGAGAGAGAGAGAGAGAGAGAGAGAGAGAGAGAGAGAGAGAGAGAGAGACTATCCTTCCCCTTTTCTCTCTTTTTTTTCTTTTTCCCCGATAGATACTGAGAAGAGAGAGAGAGAGAGAGAGAGAGAGAGAGAGAGAGAGAGAGAGAGAGAGGAGAGAGAGAGAGAGAGAGGAGAGAGAGAGAGAGAGAGAGAGAGAGAGAGAGAGCAGAGAGAGAGAACAAACATTCTACCCCTCCTCTTTCTTTCTTTTTTCTCTATGCTTACATGCATCCTTCTGTATCATATAACCTATTTTTATGCTGTATATAATATGCCTATTGTTACGTTACCAGAAAATTAAATGAATAATAATAATAATGGACGAATCAGTATCACACACTCCCGCAGAATAATCCCCTTGAGACCCAGAATTTAATTTCCATTGTAATTTGGGTACCATCAGACGATTTTTTAGTGAATATAAGCAATATTTTATAGATGTAACCTGTTTGGTATCCTTGTCGACTAACTAATTTGGTATATTCAGTAACTTTTCGTAATTTTATGGCTCGACAACAGACCATTTTTTTTTAGCAAGGAAAGATTTGGGCGTGAAGGGGTTAAAGGTACTCTCGGTGTGGTTATCCTGCCTACTGTCGTTAGTTTCATAGTGTTTAGTGTTTTGGCCTTTTCACGAGGAGCGCCTGGCCAGCACATACACTCGGCCCAGATGAAACACTCGCTCGCACTATATTGCAGTAATCTGACCTGTTTATGAGACCTGAAGCATCCACCTCTTGGCTCATATGACGGTGGAAAGACTCTTAGCCCAGAGGAGGAAGAGAGGTTATATAGACAGACGGACAATAGTGGTGATGTGGGTGGCACTTTGCAGCTTAGTATTAGCAAAGTGTGACAGACGGACACTTGAGATGACGAAAGTCTTGACGAACTTATAATATGACAGACCAACAATAAGATACATAAACAGACATACATACATACATACAGACACAGGGGAGTATTAAAGAACAGAGATACACCAATGACGAGACAGATACGTAGACAGGCGAATATACATACATAGACAGATATACAGAGCCAATTGTGTGACTTCGTAGCACAATAAAAAAAAATCTAATACAAGGTCTGGGTACTGTGAAGGCTTCGTGGTACAATTAGCCCTTTTAATATAAGGTTCTGAGTACTGTGAAGGCTTCGTGGTACAATTAGCCCTTTTAATATAAGGTCTGAGTACTGTGAAGGCTTCGTGGTACAATTAGCCTTTTTTATATAAGGTCTGAGTACTTTGACAGGTTCGTTACAATTAGTCCTTTTTATTAAGGTTGATACTGTGAAGCAAATGGTACAATTAGCCTTTTATATAAGGTGTTGAGACTGTGAAGACTCGTGTACAATTACTTCTTTAATAAGGCATGGTACTGTGAAGGCTCTAGTGGGTACAATAGCCTATGTTTAAGGCTAGGTACTGTAAGGCTTCGTGTCCAAGAGGCCATGTTATATCAAGTCGTGTAATGTGAAGGCTTAGCGTTAGAGACCGTTTATATAAGCGTACTGGAGGCTCAGGGTCAAGTCAGAGCAAGGCTTTTTATATAAGGTCTGGACGTGAAGGCTTCGGGTCATTGCAGTTTCTGATAGCGGGCTGGTGACCTTAAAAGGACTTTGCTACGTACTATTTACCTAGGATGTGTTATGGATCCAATTATAAAATGTACAATTAGCTTTTGTAAGGTTTGGCTACTATAGACTTCCGTATACATTATCTTAAGACCAGAGGCAGGTAAAAGCGCTAGGAGGCAAGGTACTAAGCGTCTAGTCAAGGGTACATCAGCGTTAGAGGCAAGTACATCAGCGTCTTGGCCTGGGTGCCTGCTGGTGCGGGCCGGTGCCTAAAGGGGTGTTGTCACCGGCTACTAATTAACGTCCAGGTGTTTATGAGTCCACCTTTGTTTTACGAGGAGTGTTAAGAGCTGCCATAATGCCCCTTGCCGCGCTGCCTCTCACACCCCGCTCTTATCTCTCCCTCTTTCTATTTTCCTCGTAACAAAATTGGAGTGAAAAGAAAGGCCATATGACGGGCCGAGTCGCCTCAGAGGAAATTTATATTCATGGGAAAAAGAGATTATGGAGATTCCTGTTATCGAAGGAAAAAATTGTAGCTGAACTGTGATCCACTATTTTCTTTTGTGTGTGTGGTGGGTGTGTGTGTGTGTGTGTGTATGTGTGTATGTGTGTGTGTGTGTGTGTGTGTGTGTATAGAAGAGAGATGGTTGCACCCTTGGACACACTAATAGCTGAATGCTGTGTTTATCTCCCCTTACTGTGGCCTTATTTACTTCTCTGTGTGTGTGTGTGTGTGTGCGTGTGCGTGTGCGTGTGCGCGTGCGTGCGTGCGTGCGTGCGTGCGTGCGTGCGTGCGTGCGTGCGTGCGCGCGCGCTATTGTTGCTATCCAGGGTAATCCTCTATGTCAGGCGGGTCTTGCGTATGTTAATCTCTCCTTCTGTTAGCGTATAGTAATCTGCATTCACTTGTATAGCGAACCAATCAACGGACGCACATTCCTTGGCTCTGCTTAGATACTAGATTGAATGTACTAGAAGCTACTGGGATGGAGTTGTGTGGCGGTGATAACGTGTTCTAGTTTTGTACTTCGATGTTACATGCTTGCTTGAGGGGGATACAGTTCTTTGTAAAATCGCCCTCCTTCTTAACCCTCTGGACCCAACTGTTTTCCCCTTGATTTGGCTACCTGCAGTTTTTTTCGTGAATATACCATATATTTATAGATGTGACCTGTTTATCCCTCTTCGACTACTCAATTGCTATATTCAGTGACTTGTCTATTATACTGCCTCCTACCAACATACTTTTTTATATAGCCAGACTGATCTGGCGTTGAAGGGTTGTTCTGAAAGAGGAGAGTAATATTTGCTCATTTACTCTTACTATGTACTTCATATTATATTATTGCTTACCTGTACTGCCTTAGTTAAAAACCAACGTTTATTATTTTGTGTATTATCCTTTATCTATATTATCTTATTTTATGTTTGAAGTGGCATAGGCATATCTCCCCTGCCTTCCTATATACTCCCCTGCCTTCCTATATACCTCTCCCATGCCTTCTTTATTACTCCCCTGCCTTCCTATTACTCCCTGCCTCCTACTATACTCCCCTGCCTTCCTATATACTCCCCTGCCTTCCTATATACTCCCCTGCCTTCCTATATACTCCCCTGCCTTCCTATATACTCCCCTGCCTTCCTATATACTCCCCTGCCTTCCTATATACTCCCCTGCCTTACGGTATAAAGGGGAGAACAGGCATTTGGACCTAAGGTAGGTTTTCAGTGAATGGTGGTGTAGCTTATTATAAGTTAATTATTCGTAACTCAAAATGGACTAACTCACTCAAATATTATTTCTCATAGCGTTTTATGATCAAGAACATATCAGACTAGCGTCCTACCGTAATAACACTAAGTCGCCACGTTACTATAGCCACTGCTACTTATGTCCAGGCACAATAATTAGACGAATTTTAGCATATTATCAGATTACTTTATGTGCACTGAAGACGTCATGCTATAGTTTATATATGACATCAACTACATGTCTTCAATGGCACATCAAAGTCTGTAGTGATGCTTAAAATTCGTAATATATTGTGCCTGGCGACATTAGTGCAGTGGCAAGTGACTGGCGACTATAGTGTTATCTACGGTACAGACTCAAACACTGGCGTCATTGATTGGCCCGCGTTTACATTCAACCTCCGCCTATTATATTCCAGGGACGGATTTTCACGCCAGACAAGCGAGGTGTTGTCACGAGCGCCTCCCCCCCTTCCCCCCCCGTCCCCCCCCCTCCCCAGCATGTGTCGTTATCCATACGGGCTGATAAACGAGCCTGCTGATGCCATACCAACACGGGGGAAAAAAATAGTGCATAGATTTTGCTCTACACCGCATTTTTTCTGCCTTTTTTCGGTGAGGTAATATTGTTTTCCTCTGATTTTATTACAGAATTCGTGCTTACCGAAAAAAAAAACTATAAAATCAACCATAAAAATCGCATAAAAGCTCAGTTGCAAAAAGAAAATCTGTTAAAGAGAGGAAGAAAAGTTGGTAAGGAAGAGAGAGAGAGAGAGAGAGAGAGAGAGAGAGAGAGAGAGAGAGAGAGAGAGAGAGAGAGAGAGAGAAGAGAGAGAGAGAGAGAGAGAGAAAAAAAAAAAAAAGTTAGTCAGGTCAATCAGGAGGAGGAAAGTGGACCGAGAGTGGAGGAAGAGGAGTCTCGGTGGAGGAGAAGGAGGGAGGAGTGGAGGAAGGAGGAGGAGGAGGAAGAAGAGGAGGAAGGAGGCAATATATCAGGTGTCAACATGTTTTCCCCCCGCCTAGGGTGAGGTAATAGGAGAGAGATCCATTTTCACAAGATGTGTGAAGATACAAAAAAAATAGGGCTGAAAATGCGTCATACCAGTGGAAAAAAATTCTTTGCTCTATTTTCGCCTTTCGTGATAATATGCTCAATTGCACAAAACTGATAAAGCTCTTGCTTTAAAGAGAGGAAGAAAAGTTGGTAAGGATCTAGAGAGAGAGGTAGTAGAGATCGAGTGTAGAGATCGAGGAGAGATTACGAGAGGATGATCGAGAGATGACGAGATGAGAGAGAAGAGAAAAAAAAAGTTAGTCAGGTTCAATCAGGATGGATTAAGTTGTACCGAGTGGAGAAGTGAGTCTCGGTGGTTGGAAGTGAGGGAGTGCGGATGGGTGAGGAGGCTAGAGGAGCGAAGGAGGCAATATATCAGGTGTCAACATGTTTTCCCCCCGCCTAGGGTGAGGTAATTAAGGCAGAGAGACCACTTCCTCTTTTCACAACATTTGGTGAAGAAATAAAGAACAAATAGAGCGAATATTGCTTCATAAGAGTGTTTGAATAGTCATTCTCCTTTTCTCTTGCTTTTATCTTGCTTTTCTCATGTTTTCTCTTGTTTTCTCATGTTTTCTCTTGTTTTCTCTTGTTTTCTCTTGCTTTTCTCTTGCTTTTCTCTTGCTTTTCTCATGTTTTCTCTTGTTTTCTCTTGTTTTCTCTTGTTTTCTCTTGCATTTCTCTTGCTTTTCTCTTGCTTTTCTCTTGCTTTTCTCTTGCTTTTCTCATGTTTTCTCATGTTTTCTCTTGTTTTATCTTGTTTTCTCTTGTTTTCTCTTGCTTTTCTCTTGCTTTTCTCTTGCTTTTCTCTTGCGTTTCTCTTGCTTTTTCAGAGTCAATTCTAAACTTTTCATTAACCCCTTCACACCCAGATCTTTCCTTTGCTATAAAAAATTGTATGTTGCCCAGCCATAAAATTAAGAAAAGTTACTGAATATACCAAATTAGTTAGTCGACAAGGATACTAAACAGGTCATATCTATAAAATATTGCTTATAGTCACTAAAAATCGTCTAATGGTACCCAAATTACAATGGAAATTACGTTCTGGGCCTCAAGGGGTTAAAATTAACTTATTTTCATTTAATTCTTCCGTATAAACCATTGAATTAACCATTATTTGATGCCTCTAATCACTCAATAACTCTCTCTACCTTATAGCCTTGTATTTACCTTCATTAAATCCCTAGTGTCACTCTCACACACCGAAATAAGAGTCAATGTTAAACTTTTCAT
Source organism: Chionoecetes opilio (assembly GCA_016584305.1). Taxonomy (NCBI): domain Eukaryota; kingdom Metazoa; phylum Arthropoda; class Malacostraca; order Decapoda; family Majidae; genus Chionoecetes; species Chionoecetes opilio. The sequence goes on from JACEEZ010024548.1 coordinate 382,245, forward strand.
TAAATTTCTATTATTTTTACTCAATTCTTCCGTATAAACCATTGAATTAACCTTTATTTCACCTTATTTGACTTTATTAACCATTAACTTATCAACCGTTAACCATTCAATTCTTCAGTATAAAGAACATAAGAACTAAGAAAGAACTATAAGAAGAAGAACTATAAGAACATAAATGCTTTTCTGGCGCCACTACGCCAGGACGAACTTGGTGGACTCAAACCGCTGACCGAATGCAGGTAACTAAGAGAGTGGTATTCTAAAAGGCAGAGGGAAGGGTGGCAGGTTGGCAGGACATGTAACAGTGTCATCTGAGTCCTTACGTTATCAACTCTTGCTTTTCTACGCCATAACTGAAGTGTTCTGAAATGCAGGGTAAAGGAGGGAAAGGTACATAGCAGGACAAAATATCCTCGTCTGAGTCCACCAACTATTTGTAGTCGACAGTATGATGAGTGAATGTTTGCATGAAATGGCGTGACGAATAGCTTGTTAGTTTGAGTGATTAGGACTGATTGCCACACGACCAGGCCAGCTGCTTTCCTTCCTGTGTGTGTGTGTTTGTGTGTGTGTGTGTGTGTGACCTCATTCGACCCCCTGACCTATGTAACGTTGAACGAATCTCACAACTACCCTCGATTTCACTTCTCGTATGAATATGTACGTTGTGTGACGTGGACATCTCAAAGTAGTGACGTAACTAACAATGATTCACCGATAATGAACCACTGAACTCCCTATGAACCCACAAGTATAGTATATTCTAGAGGTATATATGTTACTCCAATATTACTTTATATCATTAGGATATCAAGATAGTCTCATGAGGTTACGTACTTCATATAATCAGATACATCTAATGTAATACAGATCAGTATAATAGTCAAGTTGCAGCATCCTTATAATAACATGAAATAATTTAATAAAGGGAAAATGACAGGAGCTCTTAGGTAAAATAATAAAAGAAAATGGGTCGCTTTCCCTTGAGTAATAAATAATGATAATAATTATTATTTTCACTCATAGGCCTATAGTAAAAAATTAATAATAATAAATATAATAAAGAAATAAAAACGATGTGAAAAAAATTATGTAATGAGTGAGCCTAAATTTTTCATTAGTACCGCATATTAAAAAAAAAAATCATATAGGATTTAGTAGCGTCACTGATATATAATAATTCTACACTTTTTCTCATTATTTTGACCTGGTTGTATTTTCACCTCAAAATTATGACATATGGCAAATAATTATAATGATTTCGTCCAATGTCATAATTTCAAGGTGGAAATACAGCCAGGCGGAAAATAATGAGAGAAAGAGTCTTATTACATGTTGAGAAGCTTTGCCCTCCTGTGTGACTCCCTGGGGGGATTTGTCCTGGGGAGTTTTTTTTATGTAAGGGGATTTTAGTCCTAAGGGGATTCTCTCTCTTTCACACACGCACACACTCTCTCTCTCTGTCTCTCTATTTTTTTTCTCTCTCTGACGGTCTCTCTCTTGTGTTTCTGTCTGTCTGTCTCTCTCTCTCTCTCTGTTTCTCTCTCTCTCTCTCTCTCTCTCTCTCTCTCTCTCTCTCTCTCTCTCTCTCTCTCTCTCTCTCTCTCTCTCTCTCTCTCTCTCTCTCTCTCTCTCTCTCTCTCTCTCTCTCACACATACACACGCCCTCTCTCTCATTCTCTCTCTTTCTCTCTATCTATTTTTTTTTCTCTCTGTACACTAAACACCACACACACACACACACCCACACACACACACACACACACCACACACACACACACACACACACACACAACACACACACACACACACACACCACACACACAACACACCACACACACACACACACACAACACACACACACCACACACACAAACAGCACACATACACACAAACACAAACAGCACACATACACACAAACACAAACAGCACACATACACACAAACAAACACACACACACACATAAACACTTTATGCGTAATATGTACTCCTGACACTTCACATGAAAATCGTGGTAGGAAAGCAGGGCATTTCGGTCTTCTCTCTGGCAGAATTCAACATAATTTCATACACACATTGTTTATAATTCTAGCTTGACTTACGTTGTCCATTTTTAAGTACTGGCAGGCTGGTCGCCGAGGGAACAGGAGCGTCGGGAAGCATTCAAAACAAAATATGTTGTACTGTTATATTTGAGTTGCTATTCTTTGGCGTAAGGGAATGGTGGGCTCTGAAGTCTTGAGATGAAGGAGAGGTAGGAAAAGTTCTTACGGCTAGTAACCAGGGTAGAACAAAAGTAACGGATTCAAGCTGGAAAAGCGTAGATTTAAAAAGGAAATAAGGGAAAAACTGGTTCACAAATAGGGTGGTAAATGAGTGGAATGGACTCAGTCGTCAGCTAGTTAGTGCGGAGTCATTAGGGAGCTTCAAAAGGAGGCTGGATACATTCATGGATGGGGATGAAAGGTGGATGTAGGTAGTGTTAAGTAACAGGAACTACCACGTGTAGGTCTCACGGCCTCTTGTAGCTTCCTTATTTTCTTTCTTATTTTCTCTGTTAAAGCACCTGATGGCCTGTGGTGTGTTTGAGGGCGTGGAGGTGTGTGGGCGTGAAGGCATGTGGGCGTGGATGTGCGAGGGCGTGTGAGTGTGCAGGTGTGATGTGGGCGGGAGGAACACTGGGAGGATTGTAGCGACTGAAGGATTCCTGGAAAGTCTTCGTTGCCTTCGAAGTAAGCCTTAGAATCGACACTTTCCCGCGCGCGACTGATAAAGTTTAAATGGAAAACTTGGACGTGTTAAGACCAAACCTGTGATCCTGCGGCGAGGAGGAGGAGGAGGAGGAGGAGGAGGAGGAGGAGGAGGAGGAGGAGGAGGAGGAGGAGGAGGGGTTGGATGAGATAGAAGGCGATGTGGATACGGTTGGGCCGGGTAGATTTAAGGAGGTGGAGGATTCTAAGGTATAGGGGTGTGCGGGGGGAAAATCTGGGAGGAGGAGGAGGAGGAGGAGGAGGAGGACTGTGCCTGAACTAGTCTCTGCTTGAAGGATAGGAAGGGCAAGGACGAGGAAATCCTATTGTAGCCTTGAGTGCAAAAGTGCCTATAGTGTTATTGACGTGACGATAGCAGATCAGCGGAGGTTGATACTAATGAAAGGGTGTGATAGGCGGGAGATAGAGATACGGATTAAGAAAGATAAGAGGGAGAAAAAGAAAAGAAAAGGAAAGAAGAGATAGCTGTAAAGGTTAGAATTTGGTATACGTAGTTATTGCTAAAATAGTCGGTTTTTTTGTAGGCGAGTCACGCAAACGAGATGAAAAGAAAAGATAAGAAGGAAAACAGAAGCTCAGTCAGTCATTTGTGGACCAAGAATACATGTGATATATTTTCTGTATTTTCTTTGGCATGTAATTACGTGTTTATTTTTGTGTGTAAATGGTTGTGCGAAAAAATGATAGCCTGAAAAGCGAAATCTCAAAAGGAGGGTAAGCAAAAAGCATCATTTGAGACATGTTTCTTATAGTTTTTTGTGTGTGTAAATGGTTGTGCCAAAAAAAATGATAGCCTGAAAAGCGAAATATCAAAAGGAGTCTAAGCAAAAAGCATCATTTGAGACATGTTTCTTATAGTTTTTTGTGTGTGTAAATGGTTGTGCCAAAAAAATGATAGCCTGAAAAGCGAAATCTCAAAAGGAGTCTAAGCAAAAAGCATCATTTGAGACATGTTTCTTATAGTTATTTTTGTGTGTGTATGTATGGTTGTGCCAAAAAAAATTAAATTGTGCGAAAAAAAGATAGACAACAAAGCGAAATATATATAAAAGAGTGTATACAGAGCGTCCTTTAAGCCCTGTGTATATACATCATAATAACTCATGACTGACGAGTTGCTGACGTCATAATGGCCTGCCTGACATCATAATGGCTCCTGACATCACATGACAGCAATCTGCAAGACAGGTTGGAAGGAAAAAAACATACAAATCGGTCATTTATCTCATATTTGGGTAATAAACGAGAGAGAGAGAGAGAGAGAGAGAGAGAGAGAGAGAGAGAGAGAGAGAGAGAGAGAGAGAGAGAGAGAGAGAGAGAGAGAGAGAGAGAGAGAGAGAGAGAGAGAGAGAGAGAGAGAGAGAGAGAGTTACGTTTTTTTTGTTTTTTGTTTGTGCGTGGCATTTGCGAGTATCTAATTGTAAACATGTAAATAGTCAGCATTAAGTAATCATAAGTATATTGACTTGTATGTGGTTGAGGTTAGGTTTTAAGATAGGTGGTACTCATAATACCAACTTTAACCTGTAAAATATTTCCCCTTGTAAATATTTGTACATTATGTCTGATAGTATAAAGAAAAGAGAGAGAGAGAGCGAGAGAGAAAGAGCAGAGAGAGAGAGAGAGAGAGAGAGAGAGAGAGAGAGAGAGAGAGAGAGAGAGAGAGAGAGAGAGAGAGAGAGAGAGAGCAGCAACAGCGTGAAGAATATATGTACAGCGACGTGCGAAAATATAAATCATAAAAGAAGAGCAAAAATAAGGCGTAGGGAGGAGTGTGCGCACCCCGTAATTAAGGAAAGATCAAAGGGAATACCAGATGACGTGATAGCAGTGTGGTGAGGTGAGGCAGAGAGGCAGGAGGCAGGGAGGCAGAGGGAAGGGTAGGAGAAGGGATAGAGTGTTTGTGATGGGTAGACAGGGTACAGGCAAATGTGTTAAAGATGAGGGTAGAAGAGAAGTAAGGATAGGAGTATAAGAAGTAGGATAAGAAGGATAAGGATAAGAAGTAGGAGTTTTTCATAGGCGAGAGGTGAAAGAAAGGAAGGAAGGAAGGAAGGAAGGAAGGAAGAGAGGAAGAATAGGAGGGGTTAATGTGGTGTGTATGTGTGTGTCATTCACCCATGATCTTGTCCACGCGTGTTGGACTCGCGATCGCCAGTTTCACTCTCCCGGTGCGAGTTTGGAGCTCATTATTACCGATCTTTGGGTAATGCTGGGACCTCACACACCACACACACCCATCCCCTTGCTCAAGGGGGACAGTAACCGCCCGAATTTGTCAGTGAAAAATCCCGGGAGCAGTGAGGATTCGAACCGGCTACCACAAAAAGGCAGGCCAGCACTCTATCAACTTGACCATCGTGTGTGTGTGTGTGTGTGTGTGTGTGTGTGTGTGTGTGTGTGTGTGTGTGTGTGTGTGTGTGTGTGTGTGTGTGTGTGTGTGTGTGTGTGTGTGTGTGTGTGTGTGTGTGTGTGTGGGTCAGGAAGTGTTAAAGGGAAGATAGGAGTTTTTGATAGGCTTTCAGAAATTTGATGATGAAGGTATAGTGTAAAGGATAGGCGCGAGAGGCGAAGGAGGAAGGAATGAATGAATGAAGGAAGGAAGGAAGGAAGGAAGGAAGGAAGGAAGGAAGGAAGGAAGGAAGAACGGAAAATATGATTGGTTTGGCTTGGTTGTTTGATGAAAAGAGGAATGATGAAGACATGTCAAAGCGAGAAAAGAAGAAAAGATGGGAGGCAGAAAGGAATGAATTTTTTTTTTAATGATGACTACAGAAATAAAATACGAAAGATAAAATAAAATATAGATAAAATAAATAAAGATAAAGATGAAATAAAAAACAACAAAAATAACGAAAATAAATATAGGTTGATATTTCGTGGAGATGTTAACTTAAGAAAAATATTGAAGATAAATAAACAAAAATAAAAAGGCTACGAGATAGAATGAGACGGAATACAAGGAGAGAGAGAGAGAGAGAGAGAGAGAGAGAGAGAGAGAGAGAGAGAGAGAGAGAGAGAGAGAGAGAGAGAGAGAGAGAGAGAGAGAGAGAGAGAGAGAGAGAGAGAGAGAGAAAACACAGCAAGAAACTAATAACATATATATAGCGGAAAGTATTAGACCAACACACGACCCACCAAAAATATAATAACAAGATAGAGAGAGAAAAATAAGAAGAAATAAATAGGTAGACGTGAGATTGGTACAAAAATTAATAGGAAGAAGGCACAAAATAGGTGAGATTGGTACAAAATTAATAAGCTGAAGCGACAAAATAGGTGAGATTGGTACAAAATTAATAGGCTGAAAGGACAAAATAGGTGAGATTGGTACAAAATGAATAGGCTAAAAGGACAAAATAGGCGAGATTGGTACAAAATGAATAGGCTGAAAGGACAAAATAGGCGAGATTGGTACAAAATTAGTAGGCTGAAAGGACAAAATAGGTGAGATTGGTACAATATTAATAGGATGAAGGGACAAAATAGGTGAGATTGGTACAAAAATTAATAGGAAGAAGGCACAAAATAGGTGAGATTGGTACAAAATTAATAAGCTGAAGCTACAAAATACGTGAGATTGGTACAAAAATTAATAGGAAGAAGGCACAAAATAGGTGAGATTGGTACAAAATTAATAAGCTGAAAGGACAAAATAGGTGAGATTGGTACAAAATTAATAGGCTGAAAGGAGAAAATAGGTGAGATTGGTACAATATTAATAGGACGAAGGGACAAAATAGGTGAGATTGGTACAAAATTAATAGGACGAAGGGACAAAATAGGTGAGATTGGTACAAAATTAATAGGACGAAGGGACAAAATAGGTGAGATTGGTACAACATTAATAGGATGAAGGGACAAAATAGGTGAGATTGGTACAACATTAATAGGATGAAGGGACAAAATAGGTGAGATTGGTACAAAATTAATAGGCTGAAGGGACAAAATAGGTGAGATTGGTACACAATTAATAGGCTGAAGGGACAAAATAGGTGAGATTGGTAAAAAATTAATAGGCTGAAGGGACAAAATAGGTGAGATTGGTACAAAATAATAGGCTGAAGGGACAAATAGGTGAGATTGGTACAATATTAATAGGATGAAGGGACAAAATAGGTGAGATTGGTACAATATTAATAGGATGAAGGCACAAAATAGGTGAGATTGGTACAAAATTAATAGGCTGAAGGCACAAAATAGGTGAGATTGGTACAAAATTAATAGGCTGAAGGGACAAAATAGGTGAGATTGGTACAAAATTAATGGGCTGAAAGGACAAAATAGGTGAGATTGGTACAAAATTAATAGGATGAAGGGACAAAATAGGTGAGATTGGTACAAAATTAATAGGAAGGCACAAAATAGGTGAGATTGGTACAATATTAATAGGCTGAAGGGACAAAATAGGTGAGATTGGTACAATATTAATAGGATGAAGGGACAAAATAGGTGAGATTGGTACAATATTAATAGGATGAAGGGACAAAATAGGTGAGATTGGTACAATATTAATAGGCTGAAGGGACAAAATAGGTGAGATTGGTACAATATTAATAGGATGAAGGGACAAAATAGGTGAGATTGGTCACAAAATTAATAGGCTGAAAGGACAAAATGTGGGTAGCACAGGTGTCTATGTATGTATACCCTATGTACTATATGCACTTTGATTCTATGTCCCCTATTGTGCCTCTATTATGTATTTTCTTTGTTGCTTTAGTACTTAAGCTAACTCTTTGTCTTGTTGTTGTTGCTTTTTTTGTCTGTATGCCTCCGGGCGATAATAAAATCATTATATTATTATTATTATTAACATAGGTGAGATTGGTACAAAAATAAATAGAACGAAGGTGTACAAAATAGGCGATGCGATAAAAGGGAAAGAAGGTAATAGGGTAGTGAAAGGGCAGCCCTAGGAACGAACGTCTCCCCTCTTAGGTCAGAACCCCCCCCTCCTCTTCCCCTCTCCTCTTCCCCTCTTC
>JACEEZ010024548.1:395000-402500 GCA_016584305.1 Chionoecetes opilio
GTATCGGTGCATTGATAAAAATAAGTTAGAAAATTATATAGATAGTTAGGACAATTTAGATAGATAGAAAGATAGATAGGTAGATAGATAGATAGATAGATAGGTAGTTAGAAGAAGGGTAAAACATGATGGTTTGTGTTTATATTTGATCGGAAAAACGTGTTGATTATAATATTTCTCTCTCTCTCTCTCTCTCTCTCTCTCTCTCTCTCTCTCTCTTCTCTCTCTCTCTCTCTGTCTTCTGTCTGTCTGTCTGTCTGTCTCTGTCTCTGTCTCTGTCTCTGTCCTCTGTCTCTGTCTCTGTCTCTCTCTCTCTCTCTCTCTCCTCTCCCTCTCTCTCTCTCTCTCTCCTCTCTCTCTTCTCTTCTCTCTCTCTCTCTCGCTCTCTCTCTCTCTCTCTCTCTCTCTCTCTCTCCTCGCGTGTTGTGACTGTGGTATATTTACATGATTGTACAGTAGCGTACACACTACACCTATACAGTAATGTATGTATGTATGTATGTAGGTCAGACACAGGCACAGACCCTTAACACGCATGCGCAGACTTGACCTGTATTTTATTATATACCGTATTATTATTATTTACCCGCATTATTATTTTTTAACCCGTATTATTACCCGTATTTTTCTTAGGTTTTTTTTTTACCTTAATAATCTTAATTAAAGAACTTAAAAAAAAGAACTTAAAGAACTTATTGAAGGAATTTTTATTTTTTTATTTTTCTGTATTCTTTTATTATATACGTTTTCTTCTTCTATATTCATTAATTTACCTTTTTCTGTATTTATACATGGACATACAACCTGACAAGACAAAATAACCCAACCAAACCAAAATGAACCTTCCTGACATGTACCGTAGAGACGAGAATGATTTTTTTTATCTTTATGAGTGTGTGTGTGTGTGTGTGTGTGTGTGTGTGTGTGTGTGTGTGTGTGTGTGTGTGTGTGTGTGTGTGTGTGTGTGTGTGTGTGTGTGTGAGGGATGGAGTGGATCAAGGTGGATACAGGTGGATGACTGTTAACAAGGGTGGATCGAGGGTGTGTTTGCTGTGTGGGTATCGCAATGGTTATAACAGTGGTGGTGATTTAGGTGCGATTGAGGTGATGGAGGTGTTTAATAGTGAGTGTGTGTGTGTGTGTGTGGGTGTGTGTGTGTGTGTATGTGTGTGGGTGTGTGGGTGCGTGTGTGTGTGTGCATGAGAGGGAGATATATAGAGGTTGGATAAATGTAAAAGGGTAGATAGATATATAAAGTAGATAAATTTAGGAGTATATATGTAGGAGGGTAGATAAAGGTTTAACCCATTGAGGCCCAGAACGTAATTTCCATTGTAATTTGGGTACCATTAGATGATTTTTAGTGACTATCAGCAATGTTTTATAGATATGACCTGTTTATTATCCTTCTCCACTAGCTTGTTTAGATTATTTAGTTACTTTTCGTAATTTTATGGCTAATAACAGACGATTTTTTATAGCAAAGGAAAGATCTGGGCGTGAAGGGGTTAATGATGTAATGGTAGATACAAGTAAAATTATGAATGCAATGAAGTATGTCTTTGGTGTTATTAATGATGGGAGATTCAAGAAGTTATAAGGTGGTGTTAGGTAATGCACAGGGCCATTATTATTATTATTATTATTATTATTATTATTATTATTTATTATTATTATTTTTATTATTATTATTATTATTATTATTATTGTTGTTATTATTATTATTATTATTATTATTATTATTATTATTATTATTATTATTATTATTATTATTATTATTGTTGTTATTATTGTTATTGTTATTGTTATTATTATTATTATTATTATTATTATTATTATTATTATTATTATTATTATTATTATTATTATCATCACAATCATTATAACAGTGATGAAAGTGTTTTGCAATATGTTTTCTTTTCTCTGTTGCGTTAGTCGACAGTTGCAATTACACTTGTATATTTATGTATATATATATATTTTTTCTTTCTTTTTCAGGAGTGATAAATGAAGAAGAAAAGAACGAGAAAAAGAAATATGACAGTTTTATAATAGTGCAACAGTCGTATAAATGGCATTATAAATAGTGGTAGAAAGTCGAGAGAGAGAGAGAGAGAGAGAGAGAGAGAGAGAGAGAGAGAGAGAGAGAGAGAGAGAGAGAGAGAGAGAGAGAGAGAGAGAGAGAGAGAGAGAGAGAGAGAGAGAGAGAGAGAGAGAAAAAAAGATGACGACATACACACAAAAAAAAAAAAACATGTTGAAATAGAAGCAAGAGAACGGCAAAGAGACAAATATCGTTATATAAGAAAACACAAGAAAGACAGACTGATTGATCCACCCTAGCCAGCCATGACAACGGATCCATGAAGTGTGCGAAAAACAAACATCCAAGTGTGTCATCATCAGTACAACGCCTAAGGAACATAACATAAGAACATATAATTAAGAACTAAATAAGAACTAAGAACTCCTGAAGGCGGTGTTCCTCAAGATCTATAGACTTATAAATAGTATGTCTGATAGTATGTCTTGGTGTTCCTAGCGTCTGGGGGACACAACCGGGCGTCACGTTGGGGTCTATTACAAGTATGAGCTCCAGACTCCCTCAGGGGCAGCAAGGCGGGGGATCCTACAGGCTGAGGGAAGGCCCGCCGCGATGGCCCTGGGGGTGCTGGAGGCTCTGAACGCCGTCACTTGCCCTTCACGTCACGCTCCGTCACTGTGCTCCTCAGCCGCGCATTAGAAACGTGAAGGGAGTAAATAAGGAACTGCCTATCACTGCCATTACCTCTCATACTACTACCTACTACCACTACTATCACAACCACCACTACCACCACTACCACTACTACTATCACCACCATTACCACTGCCACCACGTTTGCTTCTACCGCCACTTCTACAGTACGTCGAGACAGCCACGGCCCCTCACTGAAGTATATCAAGGTATGTTTTGATCTATTTTTGTAGCAGTATGTTAATCAGTAGACTCGTATTATCCTTATGACGTAAGACGAGGTGTACAATAGACTAAGTCGTGACGTCTAACTGATGTAACTAATGTCTGGACGTAGACACTTATTAGTACTATTATTGTTAGCCACGGCCCCTTCGCTAAAGTATATCAAGGTATGTTTCGATATATTTTCGTAGCAGTATGATATGTATTGAGTAGACTCGTATTATCATTATTATTACTATTATTGTTACAAGCAATGACTAACCTCCCGTCGTGGCGATGAGGCGAGGACGGGAGAAAAACTCTGCGGGGACGCCTTGCCACGTTTCACTAACTCTGTAGATCTTTACGCCTTATTAATTATCATTACTCCCGCTAAGGTGGTTATGGGATCAGTTCGGTTTGTTTGTTTCTTTGATTGTTTGCTATTATCATTATTATTATTACTATTATTATTATTATTAATATTTTATTTTTTATTAGCAATTTTATTTTTTTCTAGAGTTGGAATATTTTTCAGCCTTTTCGAATATCATTACCATCATCATCATCATCATTATTATTACGTCCAGCTCAGAACGCGTGCTGTCGAAATTCAAATATAATTCAAATTTAATTAGGCGAATCCAGACAAAAGGTGCTTATGAGTTGAAAATTCAATTCATTCAACAACAAAGAGACAATACACGCACGTACGAAAGTCATTCAAGAGGGAGAAGAAGCACACCAAATTATTGAGAAAAGAAAAGAAAAATAAAAAAAATACATACACACATACATACATACTAGTTAAAGTCTATTTTTTTTAACAAGGCAAAAAATTTATTCTATCTTAAGGTCTCACGCTTAAAATGATGCCTCTATTTACCTGATAATAGGGTTAACTATGATAAAATACAGCTGAAATTAAGAAGAAGCGTAGTATTCCCTTCTCCTGGCATCAAATATTAGTCAGTAAGCAGCAAGGGGTCACGATTTTTGCCTCGTTAAAAAAAATAGACTATAGTTAGTAGATTATTGACAAAAAAATGAACACTACATAAACTACCTCTACGTAAGACCATCTTTTGTTTTGTCCATAATAACACTTAATATACATACATACATACATGCATACATACATACATACTTACATACCTAAATACATACATACATACATACATACATATATAGGAAGGAACTAAGAATACAGATTGAAGGTATAAGGAAAATTGCTTTAATTTGGTGGCTCTTAAGTATAAGGCAAAGACCAGTGCCTCGATTTCTCATCCCGCACTCTGGCACGCCTCTTCCTAGTCTCTCTCTCTCTCTCTCTCTCTCTCTCTCTCTCTCTCTCTCTCTCTCTCTCTCTCTCTCTCTCTCTCTCTCTCTCTCTCTCTCTCTCTCTCTCTCTCTCTCTCTCTCTTCCAGTCTGTGCTTGATTATCTCCTCCTCCTCCTCCCCCTCCTCCTCCTCCTCCTCCTCTTTCTCTTCCTCTTCCTCTTCCGTATTTTTTTTTCATCATCCAACACTCATCTTTTCTTTTCCTTTATTTCTTGATTTTTTTTCTCTCTCTCTCTATCTCTCTCTCCATCCTGCATCCTTCCTCTCCTCCTCCTCCTCCTCCTCCTCCTCCTCCTCCTCCTCCTCCTCCTCCTCCTCCTCCTCCTCCTCCTCCTCCTCCTCCTCCTCCTCCTCCTCCTCCTTCTCCTCCTCCTCTTCACCATTCAGTTTACAGCATCCTTGACGAAACTCTCTCCCAGACTTGAGACTTGACAGAACAAGGATGTCTTTATTGAGTTCTTTGTCGAGTGTACTTGAGAGCGACGGTCAGGACAGGTGTGTGTGTGTGTGGGGGGTGTGGGTGTGTATGTGTGTGTATGTGTGTGTGGGTGGATGTGTGGGTGTTGGTGTGTGGGGGGGGGGCTGTAAGGGGAATGTCCAAGGGAGGGAGAGAATGCATTATGGCTGGAGGGGTGAAAGGAGACAAGGAAGGTATAGGGTGGGTTAAAGGAATGGGGGAGAGTGTAGTAGGTAGGAAAAGTGTTGGGGAAGGGAGGGTTATGTTTGTTTATGTTGTTTATGTTAGTTTAGGAGGAAAAGGTAAGAAAAGGAAGGACAAGGGAGTGAGGAAAAATTTATGTTTTATCATTATAGATTAAGACTGAAAAGAGCGATTTTCTATTGAAGAAAATGGATTGAGGAAAAATTAAGGTGTACATAGATGAATACTTAAAAGTGATGGTAGATTTATTACTGTGAAGAGGAAAAGGAGGACAAAAACGGTGCTTATATAGATTAAAACTGAAGTGACGAAATATTTTAGAGCTGGAGGAGGAAAAGAGATGAACCAAAGTGGTGTTTATACATATAGATTTAGATTAAAGTGATGTAGATTTAGTATTGGAGGAAGATGAGTCGGACAAAATAATAGAGGTTTACATATATTAAGACTTAAAGCGACTGTATTGAAGGAAGTGAAGGGAAGAAGATAAGATAAGATACTTTGATCCTATCTAGACACTTAGCAAGTACTAACTACAAGGTTATTGACTATACAAAGCGCCACCACGCCAGGACGAACTTGGTGGCCTCGAACCGCTGACCGAATGCAGGGACAAAAGAATTACTCAGATGAAGACTAATCTAACATAGGGCATTGATAGACAAGTAATAAGCTAGATAGATCAAAGAGTGACTCGTCTTTTCAGTATCAAGGTTAAGAGCTGCTGTAATCCCAAACTCGGTGCAGTAAAAGTCTTTCCTCTATGCTAAGTAGGCCGCTTAATGCTCCTGAGGCTCTTCCCGCGAGAGGAATTATACGCCAGATTAGACCCTGCCTGGGAGTGATCAGTGCCGGGGGGAAGAGTGCAAGATGATTGGTTAAGACGCCTCAAGTTTGACAGATTTGCATGGCGTGATATAGACTTAAATACAGAGGCGAGATTATGGTTTGCAGGTATTTTTTTATGGTGCCTTTGTTTTTGTGGTACCTTTGTTTTCGTGGCACCTTTTTTTGGCACCTTTGTTTTCGTGGCACCTTTGTTTTTGTGGCACCTTTGTTTTCGTGGCACCTTTTTTTGGCACCTTTGTTTTCGTCGCACCTTTCGTTATATCTTCAGTCTTGCCTTTTCCCTCTTATATATATATATATATATATATATATATATATATATTATATAATATATATATATATATATATATAATATATATAGTATATATATATATATATATATATATATATTCTATCACACTATTTCTCCCTTCCTCTCCTCCTTCTTTCCCTACGTGCACTGCTGTTTTTTTTCTTCATCTTGGCCTATAATGCCCATAGGCAGTGAGCTCCAGGGGTGGGATGGCAGGCCCTGGAGGTTCACTTGAGGGCTGTGATGGTTGGCCCTCACCCGTGGTGGCGCAGGCAGGATTGTTATAGTGACACCTGTGATTAGAGGCTCATGCCGCCCCCCTGTGTCCTCCGATGCACTCGCAATCGAAGGCAGAGTTAATGGGCAGCATGTGGGTGTTCTTAGGCCACTCAATGGTGCAGAAAGATTTTAAGTGGATTTTGGTTCTCATCGAGGATCGAACTCGGGTCACCGAGAACGCCACTTGGTGACGCTAACCATTCTGCTACCACCTCCCCACACGCTTAGCGGGCGTGTGTGTGTGTGTGTGTGTGTGTGTGTGTGTGTGTGTGTGTGTGTGTGTGTGTGTGTGTGTGTGTGTGTGTGTGTGTGTGTGTGTGTGTGTGTGTGTGTGTGTGTGTGTGATGCATTGCTTGTACCGCGTGGTAAGAAAACATGTGAAAAAAGATATTAGATACGTCATAAATCTCTCTCTCTCCTCTCTCTCCTCCTCTCTCTCATCTCTCATCGTCTCGAGTCTCTCTCTCTCCTCTCTCTCTTCTCTCTCTCATCTCTCTCTCTCTCTCTCTCTCTCTCTCTCTCTCTCTCTCTCTCTCTCTCTTTTCCCCCTCCGCGTCCAATACGAGTGTTTGCCGTTCTTTCATGTATCATTCCTGTACACAAACTTCACATGTACAGATGGCTTCGTCTTTCCTTTGAGTTACCAAGACACGCGCCACTTACTTACTACATTTGGATATCGTTAAAGCCTCACTATTTACTGAAGAGAAATGAAGTTACGAAGGACCATTGATCTAATAATGTATTCAAGTATCATATATATATCTCACATGTACTGAAGTATGCGAGTACAAGTGGTATGCAGTTCAATAAATACTAACAAGGCTCTTAGTACCAGCTCGCTCTTCCTCCTCGTATATCTTCTATCTTTTCCTTAGTGTAGGTAGAGTGGTGAAAACAAACCTCGTAAGAATATAAAGGTGTAACTGCTATGAATTCCTTTGTAGTCCTTTGTAATCATTCCCTTCCTCCTTCTCTGCTTCCTCCTTCTTTCTCTCCTTCTCCTTCTCTTTTTCCTCTTGGAAGTGTGTGTGTGTCCATGTTTCTATAATATAAAGTAGTGAAAAGAAATCTCGATATAGGATCTAAAGGTTTGTAACTGCTTGTGATTCCTTTGTAGTCTTTTGTAATGCTCCT
>JACEEZ010024548.1:417500-430000 GCA_016584305.1 Chionoecetes opilio
CCAAAAAAAAGACATTGCTAGATAAAAAAAAGTAGCCCAAAATAGCCCAAAACAGGACATACATTCAATATTGGATATAAAGAATACATTGGTCCCTTATAAAACATGTCACAGTCAGTAATCACTTCTAACATATAGAATAACTTGCATTACTAATACTATAAAACTACAACTATTATCCCACCGCTGCCACCATTTATAAGTGTGTAATTGTAAAGACTTTCTTGGCTAAGTTAAAATGGTACTTCCAGTTTCTAAAAAAGACATTGCTAGGTAAGAAAGTAGCCCAAAATAGCCCTTATAAAACAGGCCAAAAAACACCATTGGTAGGTAGGAAGGTGAAGAAAAATAGCCTAGAGCAGTGAGGCCGCAACACAGAATACAAAGAGGGTATAAAGGCTGTTTGGAAGGAACCCAAAACATACCCTCTGTTGACCTCCTTTTCCATCCTTCTGGTCTATTCCTCCTCCTCCTCCTCCTCCTCCTCCTCCTCCTCCTCCTCCTCCTCCTCCTCCTCCTCCTCCTCCTCCTCCTCCTCCTCCTCCTCCTCCTGCAGTACAAACGTCAGCTTAATTTGGGAGGTCTTCTATGTCTCGCAGGATTAGGAATATCAGGGAGGTGAGGATATTGGAGGAGGAGGAGGAGGAGGAGGAGGAGGAGGATAAATAAATACGTGGTAATAGTGAGAAATAGAAGGAGCAGGAGTACGAAAAGGTGATTGAGGAGAAGGAGAAGAAGAAGAGAAGAGGAGAGAGGAGGTAGAGAAAGAGAGAAAAGGCTGGACAGGTGGCAGTGAAGAAGACGAGAATTGATAAATAAATGAACACACACTAAATAATGATTAGCGATATAGAGTAAAGAGGTAAACAATGAGAAAAGAAGAAACAAAATCAAGATAAATGTCATAAATAGTGACTTAGAGAGATGTAAGAAGAGAGAAAGAAACAAGAAGGAAGAGGAGGAAGACTACAATAAATAATGATTAAATATGTCAAGAGAGAAAAAATGGTAAGAGGAAGGGAAGAGAAGGAGGTCTGGATGCCATAGGATATCATTATAATCTGGATTCCAAAAAGGTGCGATATTTTTCGGTCTCTCGTTTCATTAGATTCTGAGGATGATGGAAAGAGACGATCAATTAAACCCGAAAAATTCTGGGTATTTATAATTTTTTAATCCGTTCATCCCCTGTTATATTTGTTCTTAGAGAGAGAGAGAGAGAGAGAGAGAGAGAGAGAGAGAGAGAGAGAGAGAGAGAGAGAGAGAGAGAGAGAGGAGAGAAGCAGAGAGGAGAGAGAGAGAGAGAGAGAGAGAGAGAGAGAGTATCATTATTTTTGTTTCCTCACTTGGTTAAAGCGAATTACCACTTGTACCTCTACTGTGTGTGTGTGTGACTGTGTATGTGTGTGTGTGTGTGTGTGTGTGTGTGTGTGTCTAGCCAGTGACAAACGCGACGTAATTTGCTCACGGCCGCGGTATATACAAGTCTAATACGTGAGGCGGCTGAGAAAACATACAACAAGGGACTGACATTCTTGTGCCTGCCTCTGTACCGCGGCGAACCTTCCCTCTTGGGGCCTAAATATATAAGGTAAACACTTCCCTCACTTCCCTTCTCCTCTCCTCCCTTGCCTTACGCCCTTACCTTCCTCCTTCTCCTTTCCCTCCTTCCCTTCCCCCCTTCGTCTTCCCTTCCCCTCTCCTTCCCTTCCCCTATGCCCTTCTTCCTTCCTCTTCCTTCCCACCCTCCCCTCGTCTTCCACTCCCCTCACTTCCCCTTCCCTTCCCCTCTCTTCCCTTGCCCTACCTTCCTTCCTTCTTCCCCTTCCCTCCTCGTCTTCCACTCCCCTTCACTTCCCCTTCCCTTCCCCTCTTCTCCTCCCTTTCCTCAGCCCTTCCTTCCTTCCCTCCCATCCTCCTTCCCTCCCTTCGTCTACCACTTCCTCTTAGTATTTTTTGGGGTATGTAATGTTGTAAGGGAAGTGTAAGGTTTTAAAGTTAGTACGAATGTAATGTTAGGAAAAATACTTTTGCTACCAATGCTACTTCCTATTACTATTACTACTACTACTACTACTACTACCACTACCACTACCACCACTACTACTACTACTACTACTACTACTACTACTACTGCCACCCCTACTACTACTACCACTATATCACCCTCTTGTTTTTTTCTAGTACGTATAACAGTGATGATAATGTTATAATGAGAATATAAACAGAAATGATAATAGTATTAAGGTAAAACAACCCTAAATAGTATTGGTAAAACTATGATAACGTCACATGTCTTCAAATAAAAGAATGTAGCGCAATGATGATGATGATGATGCAATAATGATAGGAAAAGAAGGGAAAACAACATAAAATAATAACCGTAAAACAAAGATAACGTCAAATCTTTCTTCAAATAAAAGCCTGAGGAAAGTCAAGCAGCGAGAAACACGGACAGAAATTGGAGCGAAATTTTTGGCGTCGGAAACACCAACGCTGTCACGAAAATGTTGTAACGATGAAAAAGTAAAATTGTTCTCCCGGAAATCTTGAGTGTGTGGGGGGGGGGGGGGGTTGTGTGTGTGTGCGTGTGTGTGTGTGTGTGTGTGTGTGTGTGTGTGTCTGTCAAGTATGCTCAGCTGTTAAGACGAGTTGATATTTACATTTAACATTTAACAATTATAATTATTGTGATGTAGGTTAACAAGACTGTAATCAAATAGGTAGCAACATCCACTTGTGTGACCGTAAGGAATATTCTGACATTCGCATCATCTGCATATTTGGCAATGTATATAACTTTAATTCGCTACATTGTATATAATTAATCGACATTTAATTAATTTTATTCCTCCTCCGAAGGTTAATATTTTCCAGAGTATCAGTAATGGTTTATCTTGAGCGCAGAGTTTTTGTTCATAATATAGAGGGGAGATGTTCACTGATGCACGTGTATGATATAATATA
This sequence comes from Chionoecetes opilio, assembly GCA_016584305.1. Lineage (NCBI taxonomy): Eukaryota > Metazoa > Arthropoda > Malacostraca > Decapoda > Majidae > Chionoecetes > Chionoecetes opilio. The sequence goes on from JACEEZ010024548.1 coordinate 420,468, forward strand.
AGAGAGAGAGAGAGAGAGAGAGAGAGAGAGAGAGAGAGAGAGAGAGAGAGAGAGAGAGAGAGAGGAGAGGAGAGAGAGAGAGAGAGAGAGAGAGAGAGAGAGAGACAGAAGAGTGTGTGCCAGAATATAATATAAAAGAAGGAGGAGAGAGGTAAAAATATAAGGTGGTTTGAATTGTCGATGAATAAACTCTATAAAAAGGATGAAACGTCTATTGAAACAGGCAGGCACGAGGGAATTCTCAATGCTTTGGCTACACTGTTCTCTTTATGATTTAGTTTTATCCTTTATTTTAACCCGAATATTTTAACATTTTTATAACTTTATTTCTGCCCTGAATATTTTAACATTTTTATTTTGCCCGTCGTTATCATCATTATTTCTTTCTTCTATCATCACCATCATCATTCTCATCAATAATAATACCGTTATTATTATTTTTATCGTTGTTATTATTGTTATCATCACAATTGGTATCTATATATAATTGCAATATCGTATTTTCCCCTCTTTTCATCCCCCTTTTTCCCTCGTCTTGCTATTTCCCCTCTGCCTCCCTCGGTCTCGTCCTCCCTCGGCCACTTTTCACCCTCCCATTTCCCCTCATCTTCCCTCGGCCACTTTTACCCTCCCATTTCCCCTCATTTTCCCTCGGCCACTTTTACCCTCCCATTTCCCTCATCTTCACTCGGCCACTTTTCACCCTCCCATTTCCCCTCATCTTCCCTCGGCCACTTTACCCTCCCATTTCCCCTCATCTTCCCTCGGCCACTTTTCACCCTCCCATTTCCCCTCATCTTCCCTCGGCCACTTTTACCCTCCCATTTCCCCTCGTCCTCTCTTGGTCTCGTCCTCCCTCGGCCACTTTTCACCCTCCCATTTCCCCTCATCTTCCCTCGGCCACTTTCCCCCTCCCATTTCCCCTCATCTTCCCTCGGCCACTTTTCCCCTCCCATTTCCCCTCGGCCACGCGCGCCACCCCGATCCTGCTTTCAGATTTGCGTGGCTTTGCTCTGATCCCATTCTTTCTATATTCCAATTCCTCTTTGTCTCTCTGCTTTTTAACGCTCTCGCTTTTATTGTTTTGTGCAATTCACCAAATATACATATGAACTTTTCTCTCTGCGTATCTATCTATCTATATATCTATCATTTTATATAGTTTTTTATTTAACCAGTTGAAGTCCAGAACGTAATTTCCATTGTTATTTGGATACCATTAGACGATTTTTAGTGAATATAAGCAATGTTTTATAGATATGACCTGTTTAGTATCCTATTCGACTAACTAATTGGTATATACAGTTACTTTTCGTGATTTTATGGCTAACAACAGACGATTTCATATAGCAAAGGAAAGATCTGGGCGTGCAGGGATTAACAAAATTTACAATAAGGCTTAAAGTTACACGTTGTATGTGAAACTATTCCAGAAGCCTATACATAAAAAGATATATACAATTAGATTATACTATACAAAATAGATAATATATACAGGGAATATTTCATACTAAATTTACAATATATAGATATTCTTAAGTGGCATTTTTATCAGCACATCACTAGCGGGGACGTTTGAGTTTCACGATACCTGTGGGCAGCCAATTTCATCTATCTATCTATCTATCTATCTCTATCTATCTATCTATCTTTCTATATAAATCGAGAATGTCACGACACCTAAACTATAGTCTATTTTTTTTATTATGGTTAAAATGCACTAAGGAAGCCACGCCCCCTGCCTCTCCTTCTATTCTACAGGGCAGCTGATTGGTGCATTCCTCGTATCATCACTACCAAGCACAATATCTTCACTACTTAACAGCGCGTGCCCACTGGACAGAGTAATCTTCACTACAGAGGGATTCTTGATTTTGTCACCCTTTGTAGTGAAGATTACTATGTCCAGTGGTCACGCGCTGTTAAGTAGTGAAGATATTGTGATTGGTAGTGATGATACGAGGAATGCACCAATCAGCTGCCACGTAGAATAGAAGGGGAGGCAGGGGAAGTGGCTTACTTACTGCATTTTGACCATAATAAAAAAAATTGACTATAAATTGACTGATCCCCCTTCCTGCAATCTCTTAGTCTTCTTTATAGGGACTGACAGCTAGCGGAATTTTTGTTACTTTTGTTTTGCCCTTCGCTAGTCACTTGAGACGTAAGAACACGTCTAAAACAAATAAGGTAATGAAAAAGCAGCTGTTTTACACATACACACACAAAAAAATAGGGAAAATGACTACAAAGAAATGGGTCTTCTATAGGGATTGACGGCTAGTGGGTTTTTTTATTACCCTGGGTTTTATTATTTTTTTATTATTATTTATTTTATTACCTATATTTTTATTTTTTATTACCTTTTTTTGCCCTTGGCCAGTCCTTTGAGATGTAAAAAATAAATTAGGTTATAAAAAAGCACTTGTTTTACTAAAAAAGTTCAAACAGAATACAATTTTCTATAGAGCGGCGGGCTTTTTGTTATCTTATTTTCTTGCCCTTTACCAGTCCTTTGAGATTTCATTAAAAAAGTTATGAGGTAAAAATAACCAGCTGTGTACTAAAAAAGCTGAATATATAGCCACGTTAAAATGACCTCGTTTTTTTTTTTTTTATCTTAACCAGTCCTTTGACATCTTAAAAGAGTTACTAAAAAAGCTGTTGTATAAAAAAAAAACTAAAAAAAATACAGGTTCATGTTCAATCCTCTCGCTCACTTAACTAATGGAAAAAAAAAAAAAAAAAAAAAAAAAAGAATTAATACAAAAAGCAACTGTTAAAAAGAAGAAGAAAAAAAACGGAATACATATCCACGTTAAAATCCTCTCGTTCTATTTTGCCCTTGTCCAGTCCTTCCCCTTGAGGCCCAGAACGTCATTTCTATTATAATTTGGGTACCATTACATGCTTTTTAGTGACTATAAGCAATATTTTATAGCTATGACCTGTTTAGTAGCCTTGTCGACTAACTAATTTGGTATATTCAGTGACTTCTCGTAATTATATGACTCGAAAACATACAATTTTTTTTATAGCAAAGGAAAGATCTGGGGGTGAAGGGTTAAATGTAAAATTAGAAGTACAAAAAAAACTGCTATTTAACTAAAAAAAAAAAAAAAGGGACAACAGAATACATATCCACGTTAAAATCCTCTCGTTCACCACAGGCTAATGTCCAGAACTCGAAAAAATGCTGCAAATTCCTCAACTTTTCATTCGGCACTCACAGCGGCAGTGTTTCGTGTTAGTGTGAATAAATCATGAGTACACGGTGTCCAGCCCTGTTGCCGCTGACTGTGCAATGCCATCACCTCACTGATCGACTCGGTGTTTATATAAAAAGTCCGTGATCTGTGTTTTGGCGGGAAATCCAAACTATTTACCGACAGTGCGAGTTTTGGCGAGAAATCCAACACCTATTTACGCCAATGCGAGTTTTATTACTAGCCAAAAAATTGTTGAGGTTAAGTAGCTTGGTTTTGTTTTGAGAGAGAGAGAGAAGAGAGAGAGAGAGAGAGAGAGAGAGAGAGAGAGAGAGAGAGAGAGAGAGAGAGAGAGAGAGAGAGAGAGAGAGAGAGAGAGAGAGAGAGAGAGAGAGAGAGAGAGAAGAGAGAGAGAGATGAGAGATAGAGAGATAGGAGAGATAAAGTGAGAGAGAGAGAGAAGAAGGAGAGAGAGAGAGAGAGAGAGAGAGAGAGAGAGAGAGAGAGAGAGAGAGAGAGAGAGAGAGAGATGAGAGAGGGTAGATAGAGAGAGGGTAGAGAGAGAGAGATGACGAGAATGGGGTCATCAACTAAGCCTCTCTTAACGGGATATTCCTCTCGGGGTGAATGACCTTGTTTTCAATGTGAGTATTAATCGCTCTGATCAGAAAGAGCGAATATTTCATTTAACTTTATTTATTAATTTATCTGATGTAGCTTTATTTCTGATATATCTTATTTATTATATGTTATTTTCTATATATCTTATTTATTTTTCTCATATATCTGAATTAGCTTTTTTTTGTGTGTTAGGAAGACAGAGGGAAGAATCGTTTCAATGTGCTAACCTCTTCACGCCCAGATCTTTCCTTTGATGTATAAAATCGTCTGTTGATAGCCATGAAATTACGAAAAGTAACTAAATATACCAAATTAGCTAATGGACAAAAGGATACTAAACAGGTCATATCTATAAAAACATTGCTTATAGTCACTAAAAATCATCTAATGGTACCCAAATTACAAAGGAAATTACGTTCTGGGTCTCAAGGGGTTAATAAAATGTAACCTTTTCTTCCCTACTTCAAATTCCTTTTTTTTCTGCTACTCTTACTTAATTTCTACTTCCAATAATACTTCTTTGTTACTGGTAGTTCTTTTTCAGCCTCAGATGATGTCGTGGCAGGACGATTCGTTTAACACCTTAGGCCCACAACGTAATTTCCATTGTAATTTAAGTGCATTAGACGATTTGTAGTGGATATAAGCAATATTTTATAGCTATGACCTGTTTAGTATCCTTGTCCACTAACTAATTTGGTATATTCAGTTACTTTTTATAATTTTATGGATCGAAAACATGCAATTTTATATAGCCAAGGAAAGATCTGGGCGTGAAGGGGTTAAGCCTCTCGTCTCCCGTCATCTCGCTCTATCTCCTTACGTTATAGTCCGCCCTCCAATCGCCCTTGTTCTGTGATCTTTTTATAATTCCATCAGATCTACGTTCCTAGCTAGCCCTCTGATCTGTTCCCTTCCCTCCCTTCCTTTCCCCTCACCTCCCTTCTCTTTTCCCTTCCCATCCCCTTCCCTTCCCTTCCCTTCCCTTCCCTCACCTCCCCTTCTCCTCTTTTCCCCTTCCTTCCTCTCCCTTCCTCCTTCCATCCCCTCCCCTCCCTTCCCTTCTCTTTCCTTCCCCTCATTCCCTTCCCCCTCCCTTCCCTTCCCTTCCCTATAATTCTGCCATCCCTTCCTTCCCTTCCCTTCCCTATAATTCTGCCATCCTTCCTTCCCTTCATCTCTTCCCTTCCCCTCCCTCGCTTCCCTTCCCCTCCCTCCCCTCCCTTCCCCTCATTCCCTTCTTTTTCTCCCTTTCTTTCTCTTCCTTTTCATTCCCTTCATATCCCATCCTTCCTCTCCCTTCGCTTCTATTCTCTTGCCTTCTCCCTTCCTTCCTCTCCCTTCCGTTTGTATCGTGTCTCATATAAATTAATCTTATATCTCTCCATTGTGACCTATTTAGATTTCTCTCTCTCTCTCTCTCTCTCTCTCTCTCTCTCTCTCTCTCTCTCTCTCTCTCTCTCTCTCTCTCTCCTCTCTCTCTCCTCTCTTCTCTCTCTCTCTCTCTCCTGCTAAGTATCTAGAAATAATTAATGCATGTAGTTGACTTTCCATATTCTCGTTGTTAAAGCTGACCTTTCATCTAATCGATACAACACACACACACACACACCACACACACACACACACACACACACACACACACACACACACACACACACACACACACACACACACACACACACACACACACACACACACACACACACACACACACACACACACACACAGAATCCGAAATCGATGTTGGAAATAGCGTATCAAATAATTCAGACACATTTCATGGCTGTGTTTCACTTTGAAGTTAAATAGCACAGAGGCGAACAATTCTAATAACTTTTTTAGCCCTCGATATATATAAAGAGAGAGAGAGAGAGAGAGAGAGAGAGAGAGAGAGAGAGAGAGAGAGAGAGAGAGAGAGAGAGAGAGAGAGAGAGAGAGAGAGAGAGAGAGAGAGAGAGAGAGAGAGAGAGAGAGACAGGAGGAGAGAGAGAGAGGAGAGAGTGAGAGGAGAGAGAGAGATGAGAGAGACTGAGAGAGAGAGACTGAGAGAGAGACTGAGAGAGAGAGGAGAGAGAGAGAGAGAGAGAGAGAGAGAGAGAGAGAGAGAATTCTTTTAATCCACATTTTTGCTTGTCTGTGTAATATTTTTAGATCGTTTGCTTTTGATTGTAGAAATATTTTTCCTTGCAATACTTTTGTGTTTTATCTTGCATTGTTTTTATTATTGGGATTTTTTGTTGTTGCCGAATGTAATCGTTTGATGCAGATATCGCCTTTTTTTTTTTATATATATATTTAATATCAGGTTATTTCAATTTTTTTATAGGTTTTTTTTTTTGGGGTTTGGTAATTTTTTTTTTTTTTTTTTTTTTTGGGTGGGTTTTTTTGTGTTTTTTTTGTGGTTTTTGTGTGTGTTTTTTTTTTTTTTTTTTTTGGGGTTTTTTTTTTTTTGCATTCCTCTACTTCCTTACACGCTATTCATTCTTTTCACATCTACATCCTGCTCCTATACTCCTCCTCCTATTCTTTCCTTTCCCTCTCATTCCTCTTCAATTCCATAAATTCAATTCCCTTTCTATCCATAACATTGATTTAAATTTTTTGCATTGATATCATTCCTTTCACACTCTTCTTGATCCACATCGACACCCTTCTCCTACTCCTCCCTTTCTTTCATTTCCTTCATCCCTTTTATTTCGTGTACTCACTCTCACATACTATCAGTAGAGTTATTAACCCTTTGAGACCCAGAACGTAATATCCATTGTACTTTGGCTACCATTAGACGATTTTAGTGAATATAAGCAATATTATATAGATATGACCTGTTTAATATCATTGTCCATTAGCTAATTTGGTATATTTAGTTACTTTTTCGTAATTTTATGGCTCGACAACATACAATTTTTTATAGCAAAGGAAAATCTGGGCGTGAAGGGGTTAAATTTACTGACGCACCATCTTAGTGTTCCGTAAACTGAAGGGCGTCGCGGAGGGGAAGCGGAGAGGGGAAGCGAGAGGGGAAGCGAGAGGGGAAGCGAGAGGGGAAGCGAGAGGGGAAGCGGGAGGGGAAGCGGGAGGGGAAACTGAAGAGCGTCGCGCGAGGGGAAGCGGAGAACGCATGCGAGTGGCGGCTGCTGATAGAAAAAGTTTCCGGCGAGTGTTCAACGAGCCTCACAGCTAATCTCTTGTTTTCTATTACCTTGATCCCTCCTCCTCCCTCCTCCTCCTCCTCCTCCTCCTCCTCCTCCTCCTTATCCTCATCCTCATCCTCATCTCATCCTCATCCTCATCCATCCATCCTCATCCTCATCCTCCTCCTGCTGCTGCCTAGGAGTACGAGTGGCTTATGAGGAATGCAATAAGAGAATAGACGACTTTAGCAATATTACGAGTACTATATGACTCTTTGTTTTGTTGTTAGTCTTCAATGTCAAGTAATGATTGGAGGTGTTGTGTTAGTCAGTGAACACCAGTGAAGTAGGCAAGGATTGTGTTAAAAGAATGATTGCTTGCTTTTTCTCGCATTTTGTTCTTACAATATGAATACACGTGAGGTTTAGAAAAATGTGATGTCTTTGTGAACTACTGTAATGATAACACGAATGGAAGTGATAACGTCCTCTTGGATTTAGATGAACCCGAACTAAATTGGCTCACCCCTCTTTTTTATATTATTCTCTTACTGTCTTCTTTATAGGGACTGACAACTGAGCGGGCTTTGTGTTACCCATTTTTGTTGTGCCCTTGGCCAGTTCCTTGTGATGTAAAAAAAAAAAAAAAAAAAAAAAAAAAAAAAAAAAAAAAAATGAACGCATGGTTATATTTATTATGGATGTTCTCCCACTATACGAATCTCCTGCATACGTCACTCCTTAAGGGGTATACGTCACTCCTTAAGGGGTATACTTCACTCCTTAAGGGGTATACGTCACTCCTTAAGGGGCATACGTCACTCCTTAAGGGGTATACGTCACTCCTTAAGGGGTATACTTCACTCCTTAAGGGGTATACGTCACTCCTTAAGGGGCATACGGCACTCCTTAAGGGGCATACGTCACTCCTTAAGGGGTATACGTCACTCCTTAAGGGGCATACGTCACTCCTTAAGGGGTATACGTCACTCCTTAAGGGGTATACGTCACTCCTTAAGGGGTATACGTCACTCCTTAAGGGGTATACGTCACTCCTTAAGGGGTATACGTCACTCCTTAAGGGGTATACGTCACTCCTTAAGGGGTATACGTCACTCCTTAAGGGGTATACGTCACTCCTTAAGGGGCATACGGCACTCCTTAAGGGGCATACGTCACTCCTTAAGGGGTATACGTCACTCCTTAAGGGGTATACGTCACTCCTTAAGGGGTATACGTCACTCCTTAAGGGGTATACGTCACTCCTTAAGGGGATACGTCACTCCTTAAGGTATACGTACTCCTTAGGGTTACGTCACTCCTTAAGGGCATACGTCACTCTTAAGGGTAACGCATCTTAAGGGGTATACGTCACTCCTTAAGGTATACGTCACTCTAAGGGCATACGTCACTCCAAGGGGTATATCACTCTAAAGGTATACGTCATCCTTAAGGGTATAACGTCACTTAGAGGTATACGGCACTCCTTAGGCATACGTCACTCCTAAGGGGTATACGTCACTCCTTAAGGTATACGTCACTCCTAAGGGGAACGTCACCCTTTAAGGGTATTACGCTCACTCCTTAAGGTATACGTAACTCTTAAGGGTTACGTCACTCCTTAAGGGGTATACGTCACTCCTAGGGGTATACGTCAACTTTTAAGGTTTACCGTACTCCTTAGAGAATACGTCACCTAGGGCATACGTCACTCCTTAAGGGGTATACGTCACTCCTTAAGGGGTATACGTCACTCCTTAAGGGGTATACGTCACTCCTTAAGGGGCATACGTCACTCCTTAAGGGGCATACGTCACTCCTTAAGGGGTATACGTCACTCCTTAAGGGGTATACGTCACTCCTTAAGGGGTATACATCACCTTAAGAGGGGTTATAAATGACGTTTTCTTTGGGATCACTATTAAGTGCTGAAAAAATAAGTGCGGGTTGAAATCCAATATACCTAGAATTGGACATCGATTTTCAAGACATTATGAATTAAATTGATATGAATTAAATCACATGTAGATATAGGCACTCCAGCTATCACAAAAATAACCTGTCAATTTCAGCATCAAGCGAGGAAAATGAAGTGTTATTCCAGCTCACTATCAAATGCTAAAAAAAAAATATGTGGGTTTAAGATCCAATCTACGTAGTGGTGGATATCGACAGGAGCATTTTTGTTTCCGTACTTCCCTGTGATGAAATGGCACTGGAATAACCGTGGCTGTCAAATATTCAGTATGCCGGCTGAATTATTAAAACGGAAATGGAAAGAGAGACTAAAACTGGGGAAGCGATGGACCAGAAACAGAAGAGTGATGAGATGAGGCTGGGGGAGTTTTATATATTTTCTCGCAGCGCCGTGACGTATGGAACAGGAACCGGACTTGCCAATAACGGACGGCGAGAAAAATGAGCTCTAAACACACACACGCACACACACACACACACGTACGCACACACACACGCGTGCGCACATGCACACACACACGGAGACGGGCCATACGAGTGTAGCACAGGCCCTGTAAAAATACGATTAGATGAATACACACACACACACACA
>JACEEZ010024548.1:432500-457500 GCA_016584305.1 Chionoecetes opilio
CTGTTATATATATACATTTTCTTTCTCTGGTAATTTAATGGGATGCTATAAAGGATGCGTGTATTATATATTTTATCTTCGTGAATTTACATTTTTGAAACCTTAACTGTCCGAAGATAATATCATAAGAGAAAGAAAGAGAAAGAAAGAAATAATGTTATGTATATACGTTTTCTTTCTCTGGTCATTTAATGGATACACTAAAAACACTAAAGGATTTGTGTAATATATATTTTATCTGTGAATTTTGCATTTTTGGTACTATTAGAACTGTCTTTAGAATTGTGATATCATGCGTTTTGTGTTGACGTTGAAAATATAACGTAGAAAATAAATACAAAGCTCACTGTCTGGCGCCGCGATATTTATTTCATGTTCAGAATTGTAAAAAAAAATTCAGACGGATCTGTAAGTGCTTTGGATGGATTCAATTATCCTTTACTATTATATTTCTGTTTCTGTTCAATGATACGAGCAGCTTTTTATTTTTACTATTTATTTTGCAGCAGTCGGAGTGGATAGCAGCGTTTGCAATGTTTATATATTTCAAGGTCAATTAGGAAAGGGATATTACGTATTTGTTTGGTCTTTATTATTTTGTTGCATAGTTTCATTGGGATCCACGTAATAGTTATTGTACATGGATTTGACTGAATACTAGATATGTGAATAAAAGGGAGACTCACCCAATTCAAAATGTAAATTCCTTAACGTAGTATTCATCAACATACTAACTAACTACTGACATTCTAATATAATTACGACTCATTTTCTTCGTATTCGTAATTGTATGCATCGTGAGTGTTTGTTTTCTTTACTATTAGCATTGCTGTTCATATTACATCAGAGATTTTGATTTCATACCTGACTACGAAGCTCCAAGCGGTCCAGTGCCTTCCCCTTCCTTCTCCTTAACCCCTTCACGCCCAGATCTTTCCTTTCCTATATAAATCATCAGTTGTTGAGCCATAAAATTACGAAAAGTAACTGAATATACCAAATTAGTTAGTCGACAAGGATAATAAACAGGTCATATCTATAAAACATTGCTTATAGTCACTAAAAATCGTCTAATGGAACCGAAATTACAATGAAATTACGTTCTGGGTCTCAAGGGGTTAACTATGTGAAAGACACGTTCCTCCCCATCACTGGAACTGATCTGAAAAGTCATTTAGAGTTTGTGAATGCTTCCAAAACGCCAATATCCTCCAGTGTTTACATTTGTGAGAAGAATAAGTCTCCAAGGATCCTGCGGCCCACGTCACTACCGCATAATGACTTTGTACCCTGCGTGTTACTTAGTTTTTAGATATTCTTTGTATGAAACTGTGAGACAGAAATTTGTGAACTTTGGAAGTGGTATAATAGCAGGATAATGTCTCGCGCTGCTTCATTACTTGCAACAGATATATCTTTGACCTTTTTTGTGTGGATTTACAGATGTTAGCCCAAGTATAGTCTATTTTTTTTATTATGGTCAAAATGCACTAAGGAAGCCAGCCCCTCTTTCTCTTCATTCAGCGGACAGCTGATTGGTGCACTCCTCGTATCATCATTACAATCACAGTATCTTCACTACTTAACAGCGGCGTGGACCACTGGAGAGAGCAATCTTCACTACAGAGGGATTTTGATTTTGTCACCCTCTGTAGTGAAGATGTCTAATTTCCCAGTGGTCACGCCGCTGTTAAGTAGTGAGATACTGTGATTGGTAGTGATGATACGAGGAATGCACCAATCAGCTGTCCCGTAGAATAGAAGGGCAGGCAGGGGGCGTGGCTTCCTTACTGCATTTTGACCATAATAAAAAAAATAGACTTTTTTTATAGTTCAGTCTTTATTTTTTTTTGGTAACTTTTGGCGCCGTCGATTTATTTTAGCTTTTAACGAAACACATAGTCTTTAAGAGATTTTTTTCTTTTAGGATTAAGAATCTTTAGAATCTTTAGGATTTTTTAGGATTTAGTACCTTTAGGATCTTTTTAATCTTATAGGAGATTTAGGAGATTTAATTTTAGGAGAAAAATACTCCGAATCTTACCTGCATTAGATATTGTTTTGGCCTTTTGTGCTGTTCCTTGTTTTGTATTATGTGGGGCATTTATAGATCTTAGGCCCAAGGAGGTCTGTTTTACTTATTATTTTGGTCATTTCTGGTCATTTCTGGGACCACCACCACAACCCCATCACAATAATCCTCCATTCTACATAAGAAAGACGATTATATAGAAGATTTGCTTTTGTTTGTGGTGCATTTACAGATCTCAGCCCAAGGACTTTTATTTTACTTCTTATTTGGGTAACTTCTGAAGCCACCACTACCACGACAACACCATCTATTCTATTTTACTTATTATTTTAGCAATTTCTGAAGCCACCACTACCACCACCACAACACCATCTATTCTATTTTACTTATCATTTTAGCAATTTCTGAAGCCACCACTACCACCACCACAACACCATCTATTCTATTTTACTTATTATTTTAGCAATTTCTGAAGCCACCACCACCACCACAACACCATCTATTCTATTTTACTTATTATTTTAGCAATTTCTGAAGCCACCACCACCACCACGACACTCCCATCGTCATTATCTTTCATTCTACACAAGAAAGACGATTATAAAGCAAGGAGAAAAGAAAAATACACTAGGTACACGTCATTATGTTCCAGATCCTCTTTTCCAGCCCATTCCCTCCCTGTCCTTCATAATTTCCTTTCAGTGAAGACGTAAGCGGCTCAGAGCGCACCGTGCTTCAAGGGAACACCTGAAATTGCCCGTCAGGTGTTCTCTCTGTGTCTTGTATCGCGCATGTGCCTGCGAAGAACTTATAAATCATTATAGCTGTTTAGAGCAGTGATTCTCAACCTTTTTTCTGTTGTTTCCCCCTTCAACCAGTTCAACCATCCAGATTTCCCCCTTCATGTGAACAATGAAAAAAGTAGCCAAAACACTAAATTTACTTGCTTAATAAGTTCACAAGTATAAGGACAGCATCCTCTATATCTATATATAATTTTTGAAGAGAATATAATTTTGAAGAAAAGTCAATAGCCGCATTCTAAGAATTTTTTTTCTTTCTGTCGACTAAATGCTAGTAAATAAGATGTCCTTCAGGATAAATTTCCCTCCTAGAATCCTGAAATTTCGCCCTGGTTAGGAAAAGCTGGTTGAGTTAGCGAATAGATACATACGAACAGAGAGCCATCAAGGTAAATAGAAACAGGCAGCTTTCCCTTTATATCCCAGGAATAAAAAAAGAAGCATATCTCATTAGGTAATTGAAAAAAAGCCTTGAAAACGAAGGCCTTTTCAGCACAGGAATAAAAAAAGAAAACATATCTCATAAGGAAATTGATAAAAAGCCTTGAAAACGAAGCCCTTTTCAGCACAGGAATAACACAGAAAGCATATCTCATTAGGTAATTGGAAAACAGCCTTGAAAACGAAGGTCTTTATATCCCAGGAATAAAAAAAGAAGCATATCTAATAAGGAAATTGATAAAAAGCTTTGAAAAATAAAATATATCTGATAAGGTAATTTCACGAGAACTCCAGCTTAATGGTAAACACACAGCCAGACAGAAGGAGTCTGACTTTAGCAGGGAGGAGGTCAAAATGGTAAACACATAGCCAGACAGAAGGAGACTGACTTTAGCAGGGAGGTCAAAATGGTAAACACACAGCCAGACAGAAGGAGACTGACTCTAGTAGGGAGGAGGTCAAAATGGTAAACACACAGCCAGACAGAAGGAGACTGACTCTAGTAGGGAGGAGGTCAAATGGTAAACACACAGCCAGACAGAAGGAGACTGACTTTAGCAGGGAGGTCAAAATGGTAAACACATAGCCAGACAGAAGGAGACTGACTTTAGCAGGGAGGAGGTCAAAATGGTAAACACACAGCCAGACAGAAAGAGACTGACTTTAACAGGGAGGAGATCAAAATGGTAAACACATAGCCAGACAGAAGGAGACTGACTTTAGCAGGGAGGAGGTCAAAATGGTAAACACACAGTCAGACAGAAGGAGACTGACTTTAGCAGGGAGGAGGTCAAAATGGTAAACACATAGCCAGACAGAAGGAGACTGACTTTAGCAGGGAGGAGGTCAAAATGGTAAACACATAGCCAGACAGAAGGAGACTGACTTTAGCAGGGAGGAGGTCAAAATGGTAAACACATAGCCAGACAGAAGGAGACTGACTTTAGCAGGGAGGAGGTCAAAATGGTAAACACACAGCCAGACAGCCAGGCAAGTGACCTTTAGCAGGGAGGAAGTCAAAGGTCAGGGTCACTGCTTCTCTCTCAGCAATAATCGGGGTCGTAATGTGCAGCAGACAGGAGTAAAAAACCAACAACAAACACTTTCCACCCCAGTTAGCAAAATTACCCGCGTTAATGATTCCAAAGCAGAACGTTTTCCTTCGTGTAATGGTTGGTTTACCGACACTGTTTGATGGTTGTAGGTATTTAAGGTGTAATGTAGGTAGTATATAAGCCTTATACGCCTTAGTACGCCTTGAGCCTTAGTGCGTATAGAAGCCTTACACGCCTTAGTACGCCTTGAGCCTTAGTACGTATAGAAGCCTTACACGCCTTAGTACGCCTTGAGCCTTAGTACGTATAGAAGCCTTATACGCCTTAGTACGCCTTGAGCCTTAGTACGTATATAAGCCTTATACGCCTTAGTACGCCTTGAGCCTTAATGCGTATAGAAGCCTTACACGCCTTAGTACGCCTTGAGCCTTAGTACGTATAGAAGCCTTACACGCCTTAGTACGCCTTGAGCCTTAGTACGTATAGAAGCCTTATACGCCTTAGTACGCCTTGAGCCTTAATGCGTATAGAAGCCTTATACGCCTTAGTACGCCTTGAGCCTTAATGCGTATAGAAGCCTTACACGCCTTAGTACGCCTTGAGCTGAGTACGTATAGAAGCCTTACACGCCTTAGTACGCCTTGAGCCTTAGTACGTATAGAAGCCTTACACGCCTTAGTACGCCTTAAGCCTTAGTACGTATATAAGCCTTATACGCCTTAGTACGCCTTGAGCCTTAGTACGTATAGAAGCCTTACACGCCTTAGTACGCCTTAAGCCTTAGTACGTATAGAAGCCTTACACGCCTTAGTACGCCTTGAGCCTTAATGCGTATAGAAGCCTTACACGCCTTAGTACGCCTTGAGCCTTAGTACGTATAGAAGCCTTACACGCCTTAGTACGCCTTAAGCCTTAGTACGTATAGAAGCCTTACACGCCTTAGTACGCCTTAAGCCTTAGTACGTATAGAAGCCTTACACGCCTTAGTACGCCTTGAGCCTTAGTACGTATAGAAGCCTTACACGCCTTAGTACGCCTTGACCCTTAGTACGTATAGAAGCCTTACACGCCTTAGTACGCCTTGACCCTTAGTACGTATATAAGCCTTACACGCCTTAGTACGCCTTGAGCCTTAGTACGTATAGAAGCCTTACACGCCTTAGTACGCCTTAAGCCTTAGTACGTATAGAAGCCTTACACGCCTTAGTACGCCTTGAGCCTTAGTACGTATAGAAGCCTTACACGCCTTAGTACGCCTTGAGCCTTAGTACGTATAGAAGCCTTACACGCCTTAGTACGCCTTAAGCCTTAGTACGTATAGAAGCCTTACACGCCTTAGTACGCCTTGAGCCTTTGTACGTATAGAAGCCTTACACGCCTTAGTACGCCTTGAGCCTTAGTACGTATAGAAGCCTTACACGCCTTAGTACGCCTTGAGCCTTAGTACGTATAGAAGCCTTACACGCCTTAGTACGCCTTGAGCCTTTGTACGTATAGAAGCCTTACAGGTATAATATTAATAAGTGTATATATATAATAATTGCCCCATTAGTAGGTATATAATTAATAAGAGTAGGCTTAAAATAATTGCCCCATTACTAGGTATAATAATAATAAGTGTAGGTATAGAAGCATTACTATATTTACCTCATCACCACCACCAGCACTATCTTAGACATATGCGATAATAATGATAATAATTATGATAATAATAATAATGCTGATAATGATTAATATAAATAGTCGCGTCTGTAATCCTGTTGATGAGGTAATGTGTCGGCTGGTAATAATGATGATAATTTTAATGATGAAACTAGTGATAAAAATGATGATAATGATAATTTTAATGATGAAACTAGTGATAAAAATGATGATAATGATAATTTTAATGATGAAACTAGTGATAAAAATGATGATAATGATATTTTTAATCATTGTCAACAGTATTACTATCATATTTATCATTATATTACTATTATATTCTCCTCATTCTCATTAGAAATATGTTGGTCTTTAATAATGTGAGGATGACGACAAAATATCAAGGAACGTAATGTGAGCCGGAGAAATAATCACCTGAAGAAAATATAACCGTAAAAAAATATCCCCTGAAAAAAATATCCCCTGAAAAAATATTGCCTGAAAGAAATATTACCCGGAAAAAATATTACCCGAAAAAATATTACCCGAAAAAATATTACCTGAAAAAAATATTACCTGAAAAAATATTACCCGAATAAATATTACCTGAAAAAATATTACCTGAAAAAATATTACCTGAAAAAAATATCCCCTGAAAAAATATTACCTGAAAAAATATTACCCGAAAAAATATTACCTGAAAAAATATTACCCGAAAAAACATTACCCGAAAAAATATTACCCGAAAAAACATTACCCGAAAAAACATTACTCGAAAAAATATTACCTCAGAAAAGATAATAAACCAGATTAATATAACTTGAAAAAAGAAAATACTGCGCGGTATTAAAATCGACGTAACACAAGACACCATAATTAAATTCCCTCTCAAAACACGGTCACTAAGAACTAGTCTAAAAAATGTGACTAGAAAAAAAAAAAAAAAAAAATGATAACCTGAAAAAAGTATCCACTGAAAATATTGCATGGTATTAAAATCGACGTAATACAAAACACTATATTTAAATTTCCTCCACTAAGGACTATACGCTCACTCCCCTTGGCTTTAAGAACACTTTAATGACCTATATTAACTATTAACTGGCTTAGCATTAACTATTAAGTCTCAAATAAATGTGAGAGAAAAAAGATGCGTGAAAGCGGCGGTGCAATCAATACGCCCTTGACTCCTGGACGTGCCGGGCCGCATATTCCCGTTTTCTGGAAGAGTATGTGGCGTTTACTCATGAACACGTCAGGTTAGGCTACGTTAGGTTACGGATAGGGTAGGTTAAATTTTCTTAGTGCTATATTGGTCACTTTGTGTGGAAATCACAATGAGCGTATTTTCGAGAAGTTCCTATGGTTAGTTTCGGAGCTACAGCCAAGCGTCTTCACTGGGAAACCACATACTCCCAGAGAGAACGGGAATATACTGCCGGGCCCCTGTATGAGTGCATTAATTATCACAGGGGGGGAGAGGGGGAGGTTAGTGATATATACGCTCTCTCTCTCTCTCTCTCTCTCTCTCTCTCTCTCTCTCTCTCTCTCTCTCTCTCTCTCTCTCTCTCTCTCTCTCTCTCTCTCTCTCTCTCTCTCTCTCTCTCTCTCTCTCTCTCTCTCTCTCTCATCCTTTCTATATATTGCGAGAGCTCTGTTATTGCCAAACCATTTAACTTGTAAAGGAGTTTTTTTATTGCAGTTATATACTTTTTAATTTGAATATTATTTTCTTTTTATGGAGGCGAGTATTATAATGGAAATGTTAAGGTATCTATGTATGTATGTATGAAGTATGTAGATGTTAATATATGTAAAATGCTGGGTTGCAATTTCTATTTTTTGTTCTTAGGTTCAGTCTAACTTGCGATTTGAAAGTAAAACTTCTTTAAACTAGAAGTATGATATATTACTATGCGTGAAAATCATATAGAGTTAGTCCCTTCCCCTACACTGAGGTGGCAACACTGGTCTCGCGTCTACACTGACCTATCATGAACGGTTTCTGAATTATACACTTATATATTTACTATAACGCGTTCAGATCACAACTTGTTTTCTCACACAGCAACACTTACCCATCAAAAGTTATTATAAATGGATGGTTCTACAATTGTATCCCCGGCATTTCCAATTATCTATCGAAAAAAATATTTTCGGATTTCTGGCTACTCAAAAATATTCCAAAATTGACGAAAATCAGGGTTTTGTTATTTTGCCGCAAAACTATGAGTCGTAGTAGAAAACGTATCGAAGTAACAAAGGTTTATCTTGAGGTGTTCTACATGATGCAGTAATCATTTTGTCAAAACACCTCACGGTTGTTGAGAACATTGATATTTTGTATAAATGTACGAATATGCTAATTTATAGCTTATTTACCAATCAATATTTTTTTGCTTTACGCCAAATGATAGCCCTTGATCTACTACATATTTACTTTCCTATACATGTTGCACGAGTCTGCCATAGTTTTTTAGTTATTGAAAATAACGTCATTTAAAAAAAAAATCAAGGCAAACAAAAAGCCCTTGCAAAATTTGCAATATTTTTTGAAAAATAGATTTGCTTGAAAATTTATTCCTAGCAGTTTTCGGGCATGCTGAACATGAATATGGAGTAAGTTTTCAGTCACAATGATTAAAAGTCCCTATTTCAGCCAATTTACAATGACATGATATTTCCAGATATTCCTTAAAAATCACAAATTAGACAAAACTTACTACAAGACATAAAAATATGATAGGCATTGCTAGATTAATCATTACTTCAAAACAACGATCAGTAATAGTATTTTCAGTATTATTGCTATTATTTTTATTAATCCCTATTTGAGCCACCCATGCGATTGTCAAAGTACTTACTACCTTAGTACATTTACTACCACAAAGTGCTTTACCTCTATTTTTGCAATGTATGCAGAGAAAATATCACATAATTGGTTTGCGAATTGTGGACTTGCGGTTGCGGAAGTGTGAACTTCAAGAAATTTGCGGACTTGCGGTTGCGGAATGTAAGGATTGGGGTTTGCGGATTTGCGTTTGCGGAAGTGGATTTTCGTTTGCGGTGCCCACCTCTGACACACCCACCCACCCTCCCACCCACCCACCCCCCACCCACCCACCCACCCACCCACCCACCCACCCCACCCACCCACCCACCCACCCTCCACCCACACACACACACCCACACACACCACACACACCACACACACACACACACACACACACACACACACACACACACACACACACACACACACACACACACACACACACACACACACACACACACACACATAGACACACACACACAAACATACACACACACACACACACACACACACACACATAGACACACACACACACACACACACACACACACACACACACACACACACACACACGTGAATCAGTGACACCGAAAAAAAAAACTCGTCCTGTCCCTGGCTGGGTTAAGACGCGGAAAGAGTTAATCCTACACACATAAATTGCATCAGAAAAGTCTCATTTATTCGTAATTTGGCGCTTGTTTATCACCTACTTAGTTATTCATTTACCCGTGCGTGTGTTATCCTTTAGTACACGATCTGTCATGTTCCTTTGATAGCAGTGCACGCGGGGCAGTAAATTCCGGGTCTTTTGCGACACGACCTTTTGAAAAACATGAGGTCGCTGTCGGTAATTCAGGTTTTCGTCACAAGTTTTCGTCGTAAATCATCGCTACTTCGCAGATTTTCCCGTTGTGATGTCGAACTCGATTCTAAGTAACTTGTAAACAGGGTTAGATGTAGTATAGAGGTAGTAAATCACATGTAAACAAGGGTAGATGTAGTATAGAGGTAGTAAATCACATGTAAACAAGGGTAGATGTAGTATATAGGCATGTAAATATAGGTAGGTAGTAAATAGGTAGTAAGTATATATAGATGGTAAACAGCATGTAAACAAGGGTAGATAAAGTATATAGGCACTAAAAAGCATGTAAATAGATATAGATGTAGTATAGAAGTAGCAAACAGTCTATAAACAAGAATATATGTAGTACTTTTCTGACAGTCACAATATTCAATCATGACGAATAACATAATACTTTTCTATTCTATTTTCTGGTGTGGTTTCATTCATGTCGAGACTCACTGCTACAAAATAGAAACACGAATATCATTTTCCGGTTCACCTCGGGTCGTATTCACACACAGCGGGGCGCTAGAGCAGAAATTGGTCTCCTGTTTCTATTTTAAACCTCGAACGTTTTTTTGGAGCAGAATTAAATAGGTTTTGTTTCTATTTTATGCCTCGAACGTTTTTTTGGAGCAGAAATTGGTCTTCTTGTTTTTATTTTATGCCTCGAACGTTTTTTTGGAGCAGAAATTGGTCCTCCTGTTTCTAATATATACTTCGAACGTTTTTTTGGAGCAGAAATTGGTCTTCCTGTTTCTATTTTATACCTCGAACGTTTTTTGGAGCAGAAATAGGTCTTATTGTTTCTATTTTATGCCTTGAACGTTTTTTTTGGAGCAGAATTAAATAGGTTTTGTTTCTATTTTATACCTCGAACGTTTTTTTGGAGCAGAATTAAATAGGTCTTGTTTCTATTTTATGCCTCGAACGTTTTTTTGGAGCAGAATTAAATAGGTTTTGTTTCTATTTTATGCCTCGAACGTTTTTTTGGAGCAGAATTAAATAGGTCTTCCTGTTTCTATTTTATGCCTCGAACGTTTTTTTGGAGCAGAAATAGGTTTTGTTATTTCTATTCTATTCCTCGAACGTTTTTTTGGAGCAGAATCAAATAGGTCTTGTTTCTATTTTATACCTCGAACGTTTTTTTGGAGCAGAAATTGGTCTTCCTGTTTTTATTTTACACCTCGAACGTTTTTTTGGAGCAGAATTAAATTGGTTTTGTTTCTATTTTATGCCTCGAACGTTTTTTTGGAGCAGAAATTGGACTTCTTGTTTCTATTTTATGCCTCGAACGTTTTTTTGGAGCAGAATTAAATATGTCTTGTTTCTATTTTATAACTCGAACGTTTTTTTGCAGCATAAATAGATTTTGTTTCTATTTTATACCTCGAACATTTTTTTGGTATGTTTCTAAGTTTTGGTGCTCACTCGCTACCCCTGACTTTGACCCTTGTGCCCTGCCTCGGTAAGGGTGTGTGGCGTGAGGCGGCATGGTCTGTTATTGCTCGCACGTGTCACCTCTAACTTAGCAAGGATGGCTGTACTTTTTTACTTGTTTTCTGATCCTCGCAGCCTTCAACAACAACAACAACAACAACAACAACAACAACAACAACAACAACAACAACAACAACTTTTTTTCTGTTTACTTTCTTATAATTCGTTTTTTTCTTACTTTCCTGATGTATAATTCCCTTTTTTCTTACTTTCCTGCCTTATCATTCCTTTTTTTCTTACTTTTATCCTTATCATTCCTTTTTTTCTTACTTTCCTTCCTTATATTTCCTTTTTTTCTTACTTTCCTGACGTATAATTCGTTTTTTTCTTACTTTCCTTCCTTATCATTCCTTTTTTTCTTACTTTCCTTCCTTATCATTCCTTTTTTTCTTACTTTCCTTCTTATCATTCCTTTTTTTCTTACTTTTCTTATTTATCATTCCTTTTTTTCTTACTTTCCTTCTTATCATTCCTTTTTTTCTTACTTTCCTTCCTTATATTTCCTTTTTTTCTTACTTTCCTTCCTTATCATTCCTTTTTTTCTTACTTTTCTTATTTATCATTCCTTTTTTTCTTACTTTCCTGCCTTATCATTCCTTTTTTTCTTACTTTTCTTATTTATCATTCCTTTTTTTCTTACTTTCCTGCCTTATCATTCCTTTTTTTCTTATTTTCCTGCCTTATCATTCCTTTTTTTCTTACTTTCCTGACGTATCATTCCTTTTTTTCTTACTTTCCTGACGTATCATTCCTTTTTTTCTTACTTTTATCCTTATCATTCCTTTTTTTCTTACTTTCCTGCCTTATCATTCCTTTTTTTCTTACTTTCCTGCCTTATCATTCCTTTTTTTCTTACTTTTCTTATTTATCATTCCTTTTTTTCTTACTTTCCTTCCTTATCATTCCTTTTTTTCTTACTTTCCTGCTTATCATTCCTTTTTTCTTACTTTCCTGCCTTATCATTCCTTTTTTTCTTACTTTCCTGCCTTATCATTCCTTTTTTTTTCTTACTTTCCTGCCTTATCATTCCTTTTTTTCTTACTTTCCTGCCTTATCATTCCTTTTTTTCTTACTTTCCTGCCTTATCATTCCTTTTTTTCTTACTTTCCTGCCTTATCATTCCTTTTTTTCTTACTTTCCTTCCTTATCATTCCTTTTTTTCTTACTTTCCTGCCTTAAAACATCCTTGTATCTTTTAATTTTTTTATTTTGTTACGTGGAGTATTATTTTTATTATGTTTATGTTAGAAATCAATCGTCTATGTAAAGAAGAAATGTTATATTACACTCCTGGATTTTTTTTAAATTTTTTTTATTCCTACTTTTAATTGAGTATGAAGATAAATAATATCATTCATTCAAAGGTTATTTTTTTATTTATTTTTACATTCGTGTTTTTTTTTTCTTGTTTCAAAAATATCTTCCTCTCTCTCTCTCTCTCTCTCTCTCTCTCTCTCTCTCTCTCTCTCTCTCTCTCTCTCTCTCTCTTTATCACACACACACACACACAACTTTTCTCTCCAGTCCCCTCAATCTTTTTGCAAGTCTGGAAAAGTGCATCAGGGGTCTCGAAACACGTCGCCTTGAATCCTTTCCGACAGTTTCATTACGAGCAGTTCCCGGCGTTTTGCTCAAGTCCGGGCAAGTTGGTGCGGCGTTTGAATGAGGCCGTTAAGGATGAGGACGGGTTTTCGGGTGTGTCTGGGGGGAGGAAGGAGCGTCTTTTTGGCTGCTGAGTCTTTTGGGAACGAAGGTGTATTGTGCTGTTGGTTTGTGCTAGTTTAGGCGTTGGTTTGTACTAGTTTAGGTGTTGGTTTGTGCTAGTTTAGGTGCTGGTTTGTGCTAGTTTAGGTGTTGGTTTGTACTAGTTTAGGTGTTGGTTTGTGCTAGTTTAAGTGTTGGTTTGTGCTAGTTTAGGTGCTGGTTTGTGCTAGTTTAGGTGTTGGTTTGTGCTAGTTTAGGTGTTGGTTTGTGCTAGTTTAGGTGTTGGTTTGTGCTAGTTTAGGTGTTGGTTTGTGCTAGTTTAGGTGTTGGTTTGTGCTAGTTTAGGTGTTGGTTTGTGCTAGTTGTTAGGTGTTTTGGTTTGTGCTAGTTTAGGTGTTGGTTTGTGCTAGTTTAGGTGTTGGTTTGTGCTAGCTTAGGTGTTGGTTTGTGCTAGTTTAGGTGTTGGTTTGTGTTAGTTTAGGTGTTGGTTTGTGTTAGTTTAGGTGTTGGTTTGTGCTAGTTTAGGTGTTGGTTTGTGCTAGTTTAGGTGTTGGTTTGTGCTAGTTTAGGTGTTGGTTTGTGCTAGTTTAGGTGTTGGTTTGTGTTAGTTTAGGTGTTGGTTTGTACTAGTTTAGGTGTTGGTTTGTACTAGTTTAGGTGTTGGTTTGTGCTAGTTTAGGTGTTGGTTTGTGCTAGTTTAGGTGTTGGTTTGTGCTAGTTTAGGTGTTGGTTTGTACTAGTTTAGGTGTTGGTTTGTGCTAGTTTAGGTGTTGGTTTGTGCTGGTTTAGGTGTTGGTTAGGAATTGCTTTTGAGTTATCATCTTAGAGTGAGATTATGATTGAGTTGTCTTTTTTCCTTCCTATATTAGTGGCGACATATTGTATTATTTTGTATACGTATACTTGTATTAGTGGATGACAGGCAGTTGTGTGCAAGTGGTTAGAGGATGATGATGTCATAGATTTTAGAAAATAAAAGTATTTTCTATTCCAAAAGCTATATAGAGATATATATAGAGAGATATATAGAGAGATATATAGAGAGAGATATATAGAGAGATATATAGATACATTTTTTCGTGGGTATGGTGAACAGTAACAATTGTAGGAACCACCATACTATCATTCCTGCCTTGGCAATGGAAATATACATAGATATTGGTAGTAGTTATGGTGGTGGAGGACAGCTGGTGGCCTGGAAAGGAGGAAAGAGAGAGAGGGAAGGAGGGGGAGAGAGAAGTGGTGGTGGTGGTGGTGGTGGGGCAGCTAGGAGGAAGGGAGAGACAGAGGGGGAAGGAGGGGGAAGAGGAAAGGGAGGGGGAAGGAGGGAGAGAGAGAAGTGGTGGTGGTGGTGGTGGGGCAGAGGGTCATCTAGGAGGAAGGGAGAGAGAGGGAAGGAAGGAGGGGAGGGAGGGGGAAGGAAGGAGGGGAGAGAGAAGTGATGGTGGGGGTGGTGGGGGTCACAATCAGAATTCCGGTCAGCCGCCAGTTCGTTACTCTGGTCCGACCTTATCCAATTTCCTCACACAGATTTTTTTCCCAAACTGTATTAATGCGCAGGTGGGTGAGGGAAGGGAGACTGCGTGTATTATTATTATTATTATTATCATTATTATTATTATTATTATTATTATTATTATTATTATTATTATTGGTAGCGAAGGAAAGTTACGGGTTTTTTTCTGTTTTTTGTATCACTACGATTTTTTTTTTCTCTCTCTATGTTCGATGTTATTTTGTCATTTGTGAGTAATATTTTTTTGTTTGTCCTAAGAAGAGTATTTTTTGGTGTTAAAGAGAGGAGAGAGAGAGAGAGGAGAGAGAGAGGAGAGAGAGAGAGAGAGAGAGAGAGAGAGAGAGAGGAGAGAGAGAGAGAGGAGAGAGAGAGAGAGAGTGTCTATCTTCCTCTCTCTCTTTCTCTCTCTCTCTCTCTCTCTCTCTCTCTCTCTCTCTCTCTCTCTCTTCTCTCCTCTCTCACTCTCTCTCTCTCCTCTCTCATCTCTCTCCAGTCTCCTCTCTCTCTCCTCCCTACTAAATGTATTCCATATAATCATTCATCTTCCCTGTCTCTTGTCTTCCCTTCTCCTAAGCATATTTGTCTGCTCTCTCTCTCTCTCTCTCTCTCTCTCTCTCTCTCTCTCTCTCTCTCTCCTCTCTCTCTCTCTCTCTCTCTCACTCTCTCTCTCTCTCTCTCTCTCTCTCTCTCTCTCTCTCTCCTCTCTCTCTCTCTCTCTCTCCTCTCTCTCTCTCTCTCTCTCTCTCTCATATCACCCTTTTCCTACATCGTCTTTCATCCAAAATACGTTTCCCTTTTTTTTCCTTCTTTTACCCAACCTCACTTTTTTCCCTTATTCTCCCTCATTTACGTTCTTTTTACTCCTTTTCCCCCAAACCTCCCTATTTTCCTTTTCCTCTTCCCAGAACCTCCCTATTTTTCCCTTCTTTTCCCAACCCCCATTTTTTTCCCTTTTTTTCCCCCAGAACCTCCCATATTCCCTTCTTTCCCCAGAACCTCCCTATTTTTCCTTTGTTTCCCCCAGAACCTCCCTATTTTTCCATTTTTCACCCCAGAACCTCCCTATTTTCCCCTTTTTTCACCCAGAACCTCCCTATTTTTCCATTTTTCCCCCCAGAACCTCCCTATTTTTCCCTTTTTTCACCCAGAACCTCCCTTATTTTTCCCTTTTTTCCCCCAGAACCTCCCTTTTTTTACCCCCAGAACCTCCCTATTTTTCCATTTCCCCCCCAGAACCTCCCTATTTTACCTTTTTTTCCCCCAAGAACCTCCATATTTTTCCTTTTTCCCCCAAGAACCTCCTTATTTTTCCCTTTTATCGCCTTTTCATTTACTTCGTTCTCCCAGTTTCTCCTTGCCTCGTGAAGTGTCTCGTCCCAGCACTTGTCAAAGAGGCGTTCAGAAGGCTAAGTGGCGGCTTTAATCAGCGTGTTTATTGTCAGACTCGAGAAGTTGTAGGTACTCTGACGGAATAAAAAAGTATGATTTGCTCTGACCTGGATTCACAAGACTGGGAGGACAATGAGCTTTATACAACAGGCTCTTGGCTCTCTTCCTCTTGTTCCTTCCTCCTCTTCTCCTTCTTCTTCTTCCTCTCCTCTTCTTTTTCTTCCCTTCTTCTCTTTTTCTCTTCTACATACAACAGGCTTCTTGTTCCTCCCTTCCAACAAGGCTTCCTCTTGTTCCTTCCTCTCTTCTTCTCCTCCTCTCCTTCCTACTGTGTGTGATGCTTTTAAAGACCCTTCCTCTTGCCCCCTTCTCCTCTTCTTCCTTTCTTCTTCTTCTCCTCCTCTCCTACATACAACACACTCTTGGTTCCCTTCCTCTTGCCCCTCTTCCTCTTCTTCTCCTCTTCTCCTCTTCTTCTCTTCTTCTCTTTATTTCACCTCACTTGAAAATATGTAAGTTTTGAAAGGGTCCCTAAATTCTTCATTATTCCTTCCCTTCCTCTTCCACTCCATTCTATTTCATCCTTTTCTACGTGTATTCCTCTCCTCCTTCTTTCCTACTAATCAACTCTCCCCTTTCACCTTGCCTTTATCATCCTATCTATGCCTATCTATCCCTATTTATCATCCTATCTGTCCCACCTATTCCTAAAACCATCATTCACCTCTTCCATTTCACCCCGTTTCCTTTCCTCATTCCAGTATCACTCGTTAGTATAGCAATAAATTGAAGCTAAAAAAGGGCGGGAAAAAAAGAGCGGGAAAAAAGGTCGGGAAAAAAAGGGCGGGAAAAAAAGAGCGGGAAAAAAATGGCGGGAAAAAATGGCGGGAAAAAAAGAGCGGGAAAAAAGGGCGGGAAAAAAAAGGGCGGGAAGGCGAACATAATACATGTCACACCTATCACCACAAAACACAATGGTAATCACGGAGAGTATTTATGAGGCGTCCCTGTTATTCGGGTTAACTTGGGCGGAAAGTGAGTTAATGAAATTTTAGTTGCTCATTATACCGTGAAAATATCGGCTGATTCCTCATTTCCCTTCGCGCCTCCCCCTCCCCCGTCTCCCTGCCTCCCTTGCTGATTGTTTATGCTCCGCTGCCCCCTCTGTGACGGCTCGGGTAGTCTATCTGTCTGTCTGTCTGTCTGTCTGTCTGTCTGTCTGTTTTTCCCCATATGTGTTCGTATGCTTGTCTGGGTTTTGGCTTCTTTGTAAGTTTGTCTGTTTGTCTGGTTGTCTGTATGTCTACTTGTCTGTTTGTTTGTCTGTCTGTTTGTCTGTGTATTTGTGTGTCTGGCTGTTTGTCTGTGTCTATTTGGCTGTGGCTGTTTGACTGTCTGTCTCTTTGTTTCTGTCTGTCTTTTTATGTTTGTCTATTTGTCCTTTGTCTGTGTTTGTTTGCTGTCTGTATCTCTGTTTGTCTCTCTGTCTGTCTGTCTGTCTGTCTGTCTATTTGTCTGTGTATTTGTGTATCTGTCTGTTTGTCAGTCTATTTTTGTGTGTCTGTTTATCTATTTGGCTGTCTATTTGTCTTTGTCTGTCCTTTTGTTTGTCTGTCCTTTTGTTTGCCTTTTACGTCTGTTTTGTTTTTGTTTGCCTGTCTGTCTGTCTGTCAGTTTTTTTTCGTCACTGTCTGTCTATATCTATTTCTCTTACTATTACTCTCTCTCTCTCTCTCTCTCTCTCTCTCTCTCCTCTCTCTCTCTCTCTCTCTCTCCTCTCTCTCTCTCTCTCTCTCTCTCTCTCTCTCTCTCTCTCTCTCTCTCTCTCTCTCTCTCTCTCTCTCTCTCTCTCTCTCTCTCTCTCTCTCTCTCTCATTCTCTCTCTTCACACTCACACTCACACACACCCACCACTAACAATATGAAGTCTTTGAAAAATCCTGACACGAATATTTGCACAGGTTTTCACTCGTAACAATGTGCTACACAGAAAGAAGTGCGAAAACTGTTAGAAGAAGAAATATTTGAGAGGAAAAGATCGGTCGGTTGGGAGCGGTAGGCTTTAAGAGCAGGCTTTTGTGTAGAAGAGACGTTAAAGGAGAAGAAAAGTAGTCATCGTGGTGGGGGGGACCGAGGGAAGGAGGGGGGAGGGAGGGGAGAAGAGGGTAGGGAGGAGGTGGTGGTGGTGGTGGTGGTGGAGGAGATTCTCGATTGAGTTACAGAAACGAAATTAAATAAGGGAGAAAGAGGGAAAGAGCGAGGTAAGGAGAGAGAGAGAGAGAGAGAGAGAGAGAGAGAGAGAGAGAGAGAGAGAGAGAGAGAGAGAGAGAGAGAGAGAGAGAGAGAGAGAGAGAGAGAGAGAGAGAGAGAGAGAGAGAGAGAGAGAGAGAGAGAGAGAGAATATTGCTCACTTTGCCTTGATATGTTAAATGATAAGGTAAACAGACAGACATACAGACAGGTGCATAATTGAGATAACAGTGTTGTGTTTATTTGCCCGGCTGTACAAAATGGAAACCAAGCGAATATATGCAGACACGGACAGACACAATGGGAAAGGGATATAGATCATGTAAAACTTCACTCACCCACAAAAACTTCACACAAAAAACTTCACTCACCCACAAAAACTTCACTCACCCACAAAAACTTCACACAAAAACTTCACTCACCCACAAAAACTTCACACAAAAACTTCACTCACCCACAAAAACTTCACACAAAAACTTCACTTACCCACAAAAACTTCAACAAAAACTTCACTCACCCACAAAAACTTCAACAAAAACTTCACTCACCCACAAAAACTTACACAAAAACTTCACTCACCCACAAAACTTTCACATCAAACTTTTACTTACCCAAAAACTTTACAACTTCACTCACACAAAAACTTACAACAAAAACTTCACTCACCCAAAAAACTTACACAAAAACTTCACTTTTCCCTTCATTACCCCTGTTCGCTCCTATCCACCTGTTATCTTTATTTGGGAATTGAGCTGAAGTAGGATCTAATTGCTTGCTTGATTAGTGAGATGATGATATGGTTGAAACTGATAAAAATTTTGTATAGTTATAATATACTAGCCAAGGGATAAAAAGCAGTAATACAAAACCTGCTATTGCAACCTTTTAACCCTTGAGGCCTATAATTTCATTGAATTTGGTACATACTTTAGTGGGTATAGCTATTAAGATACTGTTAGTTCCTGTCGCTACTAATGTTATTCAGTATTTTCGTATTTTATGGCTAACTACAAAAGTTTAAGCGGAAAGATGCGTGAGGTTAAAACAGACTGTAAGAGACAGAGAAAAGGGTGCGGGCCAATATTATTACGGATTATGATTGTGAGAATGTGAGCTTAAGGCAATGGTACCTGTATATTTCTACCTTCCTACGACTTCAATATTTTCAAGAGAGGAGTGACAAGAAACCTCCCGAACTAAATTGGCCCACCCTTCTTTCTTCATTCTCTTACTGTCTTCTTTATAAGGACTGGCAACTAAGCGGTTTTTGTGTTACCTCTTTTTCTTTCCTTGCCCAGTCCTTTGTGATGTAAACAAAACAAAATAATTCACCACTATAAAAAGAGAGAGCGCTGGTTATAAAGGCACATAAGTGAGGTAGGGAAGAGGCTGTGTATATGTATGAGCTTATAGGTAGGTAATGCGTATCAGGCGTGTAGAAACCAGTGTTGGAGCGGAGGTGAGGTGAAGGGGGTTAGAGAGAGAGAGAGAGAGAGAGAGAGAGAGAGAGAGAGAGAGAGAGAGAGAGAGAGAGAGAGAGAGAGAGAGAGAGAGAGAGAGAGAGAGAGAGAGAGAGAGAGATGTGCAACGCCGGAAAGGGAAGGTAAATGCCACACTCCATTATGCAAAATCAATGTCGTTTCGGAAATTTAAATGGTAATTTCGTTAACGTGTATTGTAATTATATGATAATGCACTTTTTAATAAGGGCTTTTTTTTATCAGGAACTAAATGAAACTTTTTTGCCAGTAATATTAGTGAGTAGAATGGTAACTTATTATAGGGTGGAGGAATGGAGAGAGAGAGAGAGAGAGAGAGAGAGAGAGAGAGAGAGAGGGGAGAGAGAGAGAGAGAGAGAGAGAGAGAAGAGAGAGAGAGAGAGAAAGGAGAGAGAGAGAGAGAGAGAGGAGAGAGAGAGTAAGAGTAAGGAGAGAGAATAGGTAGCATGGGAGAGAAAGAGGAGAGAGAGAGGAAAGGAGAGAGAATAGGTAGCATGAGAGAGAGAGAGAGAGAGAGAGAGAGAGAGAGAGAGAGAGAGAGAGAGAGAGAGAGAGAGTCCGAAGTCCGAAAAAAAATTAGTCTACGATACATTAACTCCATTGACTCCTAACTTAATAACCCATTAACATTAACTCAGTATCCCTTTTGTTTGTCATTAGGTGCACCGTGATACAAAGGATGTAACACTTACGTTTATCTTTATGGCGCCAGTTTATCGATCTAACAGCAGAGTTGATCCCCTTTCTACTCATTCTCATCCCTATTTTGTCCATCTTCCTAATGCAAGAGTTAACCAATATCTTTACTCTTTCATCCCCTTCACTGATAAACTCTGGAACTCTCTTTTTGTTTCTATTTTTCCACCTCCCTACGACTTAAATCTTTTCAAGAGAGGAGTAACAAGACACCTCCCGAACTAAATTAGTCTACCACCCCATTCTATAGTCTCTTACTGTCTTTATAATTTTTTTTACCTAGCAAAAACTATATATATTTTCTATATAATTTGGCGCCAGTTTATCGATCTAACAGCACAGATAGATTGGTTGGTTGAGAATGGTTGGTTAGGGTGGTGTGTCTTCGTATAGAGTGTCTGTTATCATGCAGTTTTCTTTCCTCCAAGGCCAAGAAAGGAAGGTCGGCCAGCCTAGGCCCATACAGTTAATCCCTCTCCCTGTCCCCGTGCTCACTGACGTCACAAAATATACGCAATCGAGGGGTAGAGGACATTTTCAGCCAGTTTGTCCACCACTTCATCTCTGTCCCTCTATTTTAGGCGCCATCAACATGTCCATCCCATTAAGTGTTCACGTGGACAAAATTCCCTAGGGACGGCTGGTGGGCCGACCTGTCTGTCTTTCCTGGCCTTGCTTTCCTCTTCCTATGTCCTCGACTATCGTCCTCAATGCCCTGTATGTTTTTTCTAGACTCCCAACCTCAGACTAACTTTCCGGAGCTCTTCTATCTTCCATTGTGTTTAGAGCAGTGGTATTTTTCTCGTCGCTACTTTTTCGTATTCACTTCTTTTTTTCCTCTTTCTCCTCCTCCTTTTCTCTCTCTCTCTCTTTTTTTTCTTTTTTTCTCTCTCTCTCTCTCTCTCTCTCTCTCTCTCTCTCTCTCTCTCTCTCTCTCTCTCTCTCTCTCTCTCTCTCTCTTCTTTTTTCTTTCTTTCTTTCTTTCTTTCTTTCTTTCTTTCTTTCTTTCTTTCTTTCTTTCTTTCTTTCTTTTTTCCTTTCTTTCTTTTTTCTTTCTTTTTTCTTTCTTTTTTTCTCTCTCTCTCTCTCTCTCTCTCTCTCTCCTCTCTCTCTCTCTCTCTCTCTCTCTCTCTCTCTCTCTCTCTCTCTCTCTCTCTCTCTCTCTCTCTCTCTCTCTCTCTCCAAATTACTGTTCTTTTTCCTATTTCTCTCTCCTCTTTTTGCCATTAAGATTTACATAAGATAGAGCTATGATTTTATGTTCATTCGGCTATCTTATATTTTTCACCTAGCAAAAACTATATTTATTTTCGTATTTTATGTCTATATATAGTACTGTTCACGCTACAGCATACAAGTCTTGACCTCCAGGAGTTCAGCCATGACCTTTGACCTCTGACCCTTTGACCTTATGTGTGACCTCATGACCTTGACCTCGAGTGTGACCCGTCTCGTTACTTTACTTGTTCGTGATTCGTTTTCCTTCTTTCTGCCGCACCAGACACACTATACCACGCCACTGCTGGAGAGAGAGAGGAGAGAGAGAGAGAGAGAGAGAGAGAGAGAGAGAGAGAAGAGAGAAGAGAGAGAGAGAGAGGAGAGGAGAGAGAGAGAGTATGTTGCCTCTCTCTTCTCTGTCTCTGTCGTCTCTCTCTCTCTCTCTCCTCTCTCTCTCTCTCTCTCCTCTCTCTCTCTCTCTCTCTCTCTCCTCTATCCTCAGTAATCCTCTTTCCTCGTCTTGTTAAGTCTTATCTTCTCGCTCCCTGCCTCCTACTTAGCGCCTCTTAATGCCTTGTCACACGATCACCGAATGGCTGTGATGACGGGACAGGGTAACAATTAAATGGTAACGATTGTAATTGTAACATGGTCAATTGGTAATACGAGGATATGGATCGTTAAAAAGTGGAGAAGCAAAACATAATCTTTGGTGAGGCTATTCCTAAGTGAGCTTAACATTACACACACACACACACACACACACACACATATATATATAGATAGATAGATAGATAGATAGATAGATAGATAGATAGATAGATAGATAGATAGATAGATAGATAGACAATGCTTTATTGACCACAATATTTACAAGGAAACTCGATAAAATACTAACGAACTCAATAACACTTAATAAAACTCAATAGAAAGCAATAAAAACAAAAAAAATTACAAAGTATTTCACACACCACGGTTTTCTCGCTAAGATCATCCATCACTCATTGACAAGTAGTATTTTGCATCTGACTCTCTTGACATTCACTGCAATCATTTCTTCCCAAACAATTTTTTCGCCAAGCTTTAGCAATTTTTTCTTTTTCTACATCACAAAGGACTGAGCCAAGAGCAAAACAAACGAGGTAACAGAAAGCCCACTAGCCTTTCATTACATATAATTTGTGCGTTGCTCCCACTTGTTTTGTATGCAGTGTAGTCTCTTACTTACTACCTTGCTATGATTTCTGACCTTTAAGCACTCTCTCTACATTATTTAGCCTGTCTCGAGATCTGAACCGGTAATGATACAAGGCGTCCTTTCGTAGCGTACAAGGGCAATATCCAGCTGTCAGGCATCAGGGCGGACTGTCAGGGAGTCGGTACACGGGAGAACATTCTGATACGAACTCTTTTAAATTTTGTTACATTAACCCCTTGAGACCCAGAACGTAATTTCCATTGTAATTTGGGTACCATTAGACGATTTTTAGTGACTATAAGCAATATTTTATAGATGTGACCTGTTTAGTATCCTGTCGAACTAACTAATTTGGTATATTCAGTGACTTTTCTTAATATTATGGCTCACAACAGACAATTTTATATAGCAAATGAAAGATCTGGGCGTGAAGGGGTTATTAAGTATGACTGACTCAGTACTCTACCTTGGTGCCCTTCAATCAGTGCCTCTAAAAAAACAAAAAACAAAACACCCTACTCACACCCTGTTGTCTCATGCTACAGTAATTCTATGTATGTCGCGTTCACTTAGCCTTATATAACACTCCAATCACTCTCCCTCTTCCTCTCCACAACAAATGCTGTTTACCGGGTAGGATAGCAACTGTGGCCTTATAACAAGCATGCGTATAACTCACTGATGACTGTGGCAAGGTTGGTAGAGACGTGAGTTCCCAATGTGCAGCGTCCCTGTGCATTCGGTCAGCGGTTCGAGTCCGCCTAGTTCATGCTGACGTGGCGGTGCTTTGTATAGTCAATAACCTTGTAGTTGGTACTTGCAAAGTGTCTAGATAGGATGAAAATCTTATCTTATCTTATCACTGATGACTCAAGCTTCCTTTACCCTTGATGGCGTCAATGCTAACTTGTCTGGTCTTGGCACGCCTTGAATATAACATGAATTTGATAGGTCAGCAGGTATACGTGTATAATGTTTGCGCTTGTTTTTGCTGTCACCATTTGTAGCAGAGACATTTCAGCTTTTAACGAAACACAGAATTGAATTGAAAACTCCGATGGTTCTTATCATGTCTAACTTCACTGCATAATATCACACATTTCTTATTTAGAATTCTGTCGATCTGTTCAAGAATCTAATACTTTTAAAGAAGAATAGATACAGAATGATTATAGAAGAAGGAGGATTAAGAGCGAGTATAATATCAATAAGATTAGATACTTTGATCCTATCTAGACACTTTGCAAGTACCAACTACAAGGTTATTGACTCTATACAAAAGCGCCACCACGCGAGGACGAACTTGGTGGGTTAAGAGAGAGTAGCAGGACCAAGGGATAGATGCTATATTTCTTTATTTATATCATTATTATTGTCTTCGTATAACATTCAGTCGATAGTTAATTAATTGGATTGACGGATTAATGTAACGATTTTGATTGAGTTAACGTTTGAAGCTGCCAAATGAGCTTAATCGGGAACTAGAGTGGTGATTAAATTAATTAACAGAGTACTCCTCCTCCTCCTCCTCTCCTCCCTCCTCCTCCTCCTCCTCCTCCTCCTCTCTCCTCCTCCTCCTCCTCCTCCTCCTCCTCCTCCTCCTCCTCCTCCTCCTCCCTACCCCTCTACCCTCTCTCTCCCTTTCGTCTACCTTCCTAGCGTGACAGTCCTGCTTGTTATCTCTTCGTCACCTGCCCCCCTTCCCCCCCTCTGCCCCTCCCTCCCCCGGCAAAGTGGCAAAGTGTCCCCCTGTCCCCCCCCTTCCACTCCCCCCACTGTTCCTTCCCTCCCCCTCCCTGCTCCTTCCCTCCCCCTCCCCTGTTCCTTCTCTTCCTCGGTAATGTGTCACGGCTCACCCTAATGCTACAGTTCCGCGTTCTAGTCACCTCTATTTATATGTATTGCTATTTTCTCTGTTTCTATCTGTCTTCTTTTTCCACTGACATTACCGCAACCAAGTCCATAATTAGTGTGTCTCTCTGTCTCTCTCTCTCTCTCTCTCTCTCTCTCTCTCTCTCTCTCTCTCTCTCTCTCTCTCTCTCTCTCTCTCTCTCTCTCTCTCTCTCTCTCTCTCTCTCTCTCTCTCTCTCTCTCTCTCTCTCTCTCTCTTTCTTTCACCTGCCCTTTTCTTTTTACATTTAAACAGTCCTTCTACCACCTACCAATTCTCGACTTCAGCATGAGATAAATGTATATACCACACAATAACACACACACACACACACACACACACACACACACACACACACACACACACACACACACACAACACACACACACACCCTATACATATATAACTTTTACCTATTCTACCTTTTGCCTGTTTAGATCTATATTATATAACACAAAGTCCTTCCCTATATATAACTTTTCCTTGC
>JACEEZ010024548.1:467500-482500 GCA_016584305.1 Chionoecetes opilio
ATATTCATCTTTTTGTATCAGTGACAATAACAACTTTACTATTGTCAATTTTGTACTTTGGTTTTTGATGATATTATTTTTGCTACAAATTCTTCTACTACTACTACTACTACTACTACTACTACTACTACTACTACTACTACTACTACTACTACTACTACTACTACTACTACTACTACTACTACTACTACTACTACTACTACTACTACTACTACTACTACTACTACTACTACTACTACTACTACTACTTTACCACCACCACTACTATTGCTACTACTACCACCATTTCTACTACAACTACTGATACCACCACTACTACTACTACTACTACTACTACTACTACTACTACTACTACTACTCTTACTACTACCACCAACACTACTACAAAATTAACACACTAATAATACTCTCCTAAATATATAACGTGTTCCCTTCTCTACCTATCCTTCTCTCTCCATTCTTTTCTATTCTGTTTAGGGGAGGGAGGAAGGGAGATAAAGGAGAGAGGAAGAGGAGGAAGAAAGATAAAGGAGAGAGGAAGAGGAGGAGGAATAATAAAGGAGAGAAAGGAAGAGGAGGAGGAATAATAAAGGAGAGAAAGGAAGAGGAGGAGGAATTATGAAGGGTAGAACCAAAAAAATCATAACGGTATCCCTGAAATATTTGCTGTGTATCCTTTACGGGGCACAATTACCTGTCCTAATTAGTGTCTCATGCTATACATCACCTGAACGACTCATTTGCGTGATATTAATAGTGGACGCGCCCATACGAAGGGGGGGATAGGGGGTGTTAAGGGTGGTTAGAAGGGGGTGTATGGTAAGGGGTTTAAGGGGAGGGTGTACTTAAGGGGTATGTGGATAGGGGAAGGGGAGAAGGTGATGGTATGATAGGTAATGGGAAAAATAGGTAATGGTATTTTTATGGGATAGGTAAAAGGAAAAGAAGGGTAATTGAGGTGTTTAGATGGGTAAAAAGGGGGAGTTTTTTTAATGATGGGGAATTTGTGAAAGTGCATTTTTTGTGATAATATTTTTCACGTTTTATTTTTTAACTTTTTTTTTTATTTTTTATAGTTTTAATTCAATATTTTTTGTGTAAGGTAAAGGGATGGATGAGAATGTTGTGGTTATATGGTGTTAAAAGGGATACTATTGATAAATAATGTATACTATTGATGAATAATGAATACTATTGATCAAGTAGAGTGGGAGGAGGATGTGAAAAAGTGGTGGAAATTAATATCAAGACAAAAGAGCGAAAAAATGGAAGTCATAGGCAAGAAAGTAGATCTATTTCTTCCTCTTTTCTCGGTTGGTAGAGTCGTGAGCTTGCGTGTAGAGTCCCTGCATTCGGTCAGTGGTTCGAGGCCACCAAGTTCGTCCTGGCGTGGTGGCGCTTTGTAGAGTCAATAACCTTGTAGTTGGTACTTGCAAAATGTCTAGATAGGATCAAAGTATCTTAATTTTTTCCTCTTTTACTATTACATCTTTCAATTTCATTCTTTCCATCTCTAGCATTCCCGTATGAAAAATATCAGCCATTATATTTTACTCTTTCCTTCCTTCCTTACAGTATGCCTATATGAATACTGAAACAGAACGGGTATCGAAGACATAACACTGCAGGCACGGAATGGAAAGGTGTATGTATGTCTGTATGTATGTATCTATGTATGTATGTATGTATGTATCTATGTATGTATGTATTTCTTCTGTTATTGTTGCATTTTTGTGTGTGTGTTTGAGGTTGTTTTGCAATTTCAAGATTTGCTTCTGACGTTTCTTCTCTCTCTTGGATTCCTCTTGGATTTCTCTTCCTCGTTCTTGTATCGAGTTTGAATCCCTCCTCTTCCTTATGCATGGTCTGGGCCTCTTGCATCTTATCCTCTTTATATTCCACTCTCTCTCTCTCACACACACTCTCTCTCTCTCTCTCTGTGGCTGTTTCTCTCTCTCTCTGTATCTCTCTCTCTTCTCTGTCTGTCTGTCTTGCTGCCTGTCTCTTTGTCTGTCTGTCTCCTCTGTCTGTCTGTCTCCTCTGTCTATCTCCTCTGTCTATCTGTCTGTCTTTCTCTCTCTCTCTCTTTTCTGCCTGTCTGTCTGTTTCTCTCTCCTCTGTCTGTTTCTCTCTCCTCTCTCTCTCTCTCACTCACTCACTCTCACTCACTCACTCACTCACTCACTCACTCACTCACTCACTCACTCACTCACTCACTCACTCACTCACTCACTCTCGCTCACTCACTCACTCACTCGCTCGCTCGCTCACTCACTCACTCACTCACTCACTCACTCACTCACTCACTCACTCACTCACTCACTCACTCACTCACTCACTCACTCACTCACTCACTCACTCACTCACTCACTCACTCACTCACTCACTCACTCACTCACTCACTCACTCACTCACTCACTCTCTCTCTCTCTCTTGCCTCCTCGCTGATATTGCTTACTACGTTTCTCTCCTCCTCTCCTCTTCCTCCTCCTCTTTCCCTCTGTTTCTATCTCCTGTGTTTCTTGTTTTACTGTTTTCTCTTGCTCGTTTGGTTCCGTTTATTCATTGCTTCCTTGCCTCTTCTCCTTCTTCTTGTTCCCTTCCCCCTTTTACTCTTATTTCCTGTCTTCTGGTTTATTTGTTTTACTTCTCCTCTTTGTCTCATTCTTCTTCCACCTGTCATTAATTTGAAGGGATTAAGTTCACCTCTAATTTCCTGGTTGTCAGCTTTTCTTCCTCTTGCCATTCTTCATCTTCCCTGCGAGACTTCCTCATTATTATTTTCGTCTTCTTGGTCTTCTTCTTTTTCTTCTTTAGAGCTTCATTTTTGTCTTTTTTCTACTTTTTTGTCTTCTGCTTCTTCTTGTTCTTCTTTTGTCTCCTTTTTTTCATCTGTTTTATCTTTTTTTTTTCTTTACAGTCTTCTTTTTCGTCTTTTTCGTCTTCTTTTTCTTTGTTTTCGTCTTTTTCGTGTTGTTTTTCGTCTTTACAGTCTTCTTTTTCGTCTTTTTCATCTTCTTTTTCTTTGTTTTCGTCTTTTTCGTGTTGTTTTTCGTCTTTTTCGTCTTCTTTTTCTTTGTTTTCGTCTTTTTCGTGTTGTTTTTCGTCTTTACAGTCTTCTTTTTCGTCTTTTTCATCTTCTTTTTCTTTGTTTTCGTCTTGTTTTTCGTCTTTACAGTCTTCTTTTTCGTCTTTTTCTCCTTCTTTCTCCTTCTTTTTGTCTTTCTATTATTGGTACTCATGTTGGTCACCTTCTTTGCTTCTTTTTCCTCCTGCTCCTCCACCCCCCCCCTCCCATCATCTCCTTTTCCTCTCCTCCTCCTCCATCATACCTCCATTTTCCTCCCTCCACCTTAGATCTTTTTCTCATCAACAATATAATCAATTTCACACACTCATTATTTTTACCTCTTTTTTTTACTCAATATCCTCAAGCAGTAATAGACTCTTCTTCATCTTAATATTTACTCCGCTTCATCTTT
Source organism: Chionoecetes opilio (assembly GCA_016584305.1). Taxonomy (NCBI): domain Eukaryota; kingdom Metazoa; phylum Arthropoda; class Malacostraca; order Decapoda; family Majidae; genus Chionoecetes; species Chionoecetes opilio. The sequence continues at coordinate 470,983 of JACEEZ010024548.1, forward strand.
CCCTCCTCATCATCTTTCCTTCCTCATCATCTTTCCCTTCGCCTCATCATCTTTTCCTTCATCATCATCTTTTCCTTCGCCTCATCATCTTTTCCTTCCTCATCATCTTTCCCTTCGCCTCATCATCTTTTCCTTCCTCATCATCTTTTCCTTCGCCTCATCATCTTTTCCTTCCTCATCATCTTTCCCTTCACCTCATCATCTTTTCCTTCTCCTCATCATCTTTTCCTTCTCCTCATCATCTTTTCCTTCGCCTCATCATCTTTTCCTTCTCCTTTTCATCTTTTCCATCTCCTCTCTCTCTATCTTCGCCGTCGCTTCCCCATCCTCCATTTCATCATAGTATTTAACGTCTTCGTCCTCTACCTCGCCCTTGTTACCCTTCTAAGCCTGATACACACCTGTCCTTCCTCGCTACCTGTCCGCCGGGATCTATCGCCACTCACCTTGAACGCAGAAGGCCGGGATCAAAGGCCTTGGTGGGGAGACATCGGCAAAGCGTCAACACTCGGTCCCCGCAACGTTTTGGAGAAGATAATACTTGCTTAACATACTTTTTAATAACTTTCTCCTCGGTCCCCGCAACGTTTTGGAGAATAGAATACTGGCTTAACACCCACCCTTTTTTTAATACCTTTCCCCTCTCTCTAACACTCGGTCCCCGCAACGTTTCGGAGAAGAGAATACTAGCTTAACATCCTTTTCAATACCTTTCCTCCCTCTCTAACACTCGGTCCCCGCAACGTTTCGAAGAGAATACTAGCTTAACATCCTTTTCAATACCTTTCCTCCCTCTCTCCGTCCTTCAATTTCTTTCTACTCTCCTTTCTTTTTCGTCTTTTACGTTTACATTTCGCTCTATTTTGTACCATTTGTGTCCACGTCTCTTCTCCTCCTCCTCCTTCTCTTTTTCCTTCTCACATGTCTCGTTTATATATTGTCAGTATTTTTGAGGGCAGCAGAGTCGCCTGGAATCCTTGGTAGCGAGATTGTTACCTCTGTCATTAATAAACAATTAGTGACACCAAGAGGGCAACATAACTGGTGGCAGCGGTGGGATGAATCGAGCTCAGTCCGAGTCGGCTCAGATGAGTTGGAGCCTTTCTCGGGTGAATATTAAGACCTTTCTTCGGAGCATTCACATCTTTGAAAGAACCATTATTCAACGTATTCAAATGGCTCCGATCCTTCACCGCTCCACTGCTCGACTCGCCACGCCCCACAGCACACCACAGCCCTCGCTCTGCCTCCCTGCCCCACCACGCCCCTCCCACGCCCCTCAATCACAGCCTCTACCCCCCTGCCCCACCACAGCCCTCGCTCCTTCACCACCTCCCACGCCCCACCACAGCCCTCGCCCCTTCACAACAGCCCTCGCCCCTCCACCACAGCCCTCGCCCCTCCACCACAGCCCTCGCCCCTCCACCACAGCCCTCGCCCCTCCACCACAGCCCTCGCCCCTCCACCACAGCCCTCGCCCTCCCCCACCACAGCCTCTGCCCCCTGCTCTACCACAGCCCCCACTTTGCCCTACCACGCCTGCCCCACCACAACCCCCACGCCTGCCCCACCACGCCTCCCACGCCCTCCTACGCCCTCCCACACATATAATGGTCAATATATACAATACGAAACACTATAGAGTTGAAGAAAAAAAATTAAACGTAACATAAATCCAAGAAAAAATATATTTACTTTTTATCCTATTGCTTTTTTTTTATTTTCATTGTTTTTCCTTATCTTTCATTTTCTTATTTTGATCATGCCCCTCCCACCCGCCGCCCTTGCTGTAACACGGTTAGGGCAGCCTCCGGAAGGTGTTTTAAGGTCGCTTTGTCCATCTGAAGGAGAGCGGGCCTAGGGTTGGGGGTCTTTCCACCGATACGGGCGGTTAGGTCCTTTAAGTCTCTCTGCCAAGGGACCACCAGGTACTATACGGGTCCTGTGAGAGGGCCACCCCTTGCTTTGCTACCTAGGGCCCACCATGACCTGCTGTCTGTTTAAGGAACCTTTTTATTTTTCTATTCCCTCTAACTTTCACTTTATTATGTTTGCCTTTTTACAGTATTTTATAATGATTGTAACAGGATAAGGGGTTGCAAGCAGCCCTTTACAAGCAAATGTTTTTTGGGCAAAAGTGTGGCGAGAGGGAAAACACACAGAACAAAAAAATTAAAATAAACACAAGTTATATAAATACTAAACAAATAGACTGACATAAACAGGTTTCACTCTTCTCTTTTTCAAAACAAAGCTGGCTGTTGTGCTTTTTCCTTTTCTGTTCCCTCCTACTTTCCCTATTCTCATTCTCAAAACAAGCTGTCTGTTTAGGGAACCTTTTTTTCCTTCTCTGTTCTCTCTTACTTTCTCTATTCTCATTCTCAAAACAATGCTGTCTGTTTAAGGAACCTTTTTTTCCTTCTCTGTTCTCTCTTACTTTCTCTATTCTCATTCTCAAAACAAAGCTGTCTGTTTAGGGAACCTTTTTTTCCTTCTCTGTTCTCTCCTACTTTCTCTATTCTCATTCTCAAAACAATGCCGTCTGTTTAGGGAACCTTTTTTTCCTTCTCTGTTCTCTCTTACTTTCTCTATTCTCATTCTCAAAACAAAGCTGTCTGTTTAGGGAACCTTTTTTTCCTTCTCTGTTCTCTCTTACTTTCCCTATTCTCATTCTCAAAACAAAGCTGTCTGTTTAAGGAACTTTTTTTCCTTCTCTGTTCTCTCTTACTTTCTCTATTCTTATTCTCAAAACAAAGCTGTCTGTTTAGGGAACCTTTTTTTCCTTCTCTGTTCTCTCTTACTTTCTCTATTCTCATTCTCAAAACAAAGCTGTCTGTTTAGGGAACCTTTTTTTCCTTCTCTGTTCTCTCTTACTTTCTCTATTCTCATTCTCAAAACAAAGCTGTCTGTTTAGGGAGCCTTTTTTTCCTTCTCTGTTCTCTCTTACTTTCCCTATTCTCATTCTCAAAACAAAGCTGTCTGTTTAGGGAACCTTTTTTTCCTTCTCTGTTCTCTCTTACTTTCTCTATTCTTATTCTCAAAACAAAGCTGTCTGTTTAGGGAACCTTTTTTTTCCTTCTCTGTTCTCTCTTACTTTCTCTATTCTTATTCTCAAAACAAAGCTGTCTGTTTAAGGAACCTTTCTTTCCTTCTCTGTTCTCTCTTACTTTCTCTATTCTCATTCTCAAAACAAAGCTGTCTGTTTAGGGAACCTTTCTTTCCTTCTCTGTTCTCTCTTACTTTCTCTATTCTCATTCTCAAAACAAAGCTGTCTGTTTAGGGAACCTTTTTTTCCTTCTCTGTTCTCTCTTACTTTCTCTATTCTCATTCTCAAAACAAAGCTGTCTGTTTAGGGAACCTTTTTTTCCTTCTCTGTTCTCTCTTACTTTCTCTATTCTCATTTCAAAACAAAGCTGACTGTTGCGTATACGTAATGTACACAACGACATCACTTGCTCTCAAGCCGTAAAGGATGTTAAGATGTTAAGGATGATAATAATAACAATAATAATAATAATAATAATAATAACAACGCCAACAAATAGAATATAAATAACAACAACAGCAACAATGATGTACTTCGTATCACATTTTCTCCCTTGTATCAAAGAAATATATCGACAATAGTTATATGTAGCCACTCATAAGCCCCCCTCGCCCCCCTTGATCCCCCCCTTGATCCCCCCTTGAATAATGGAGAGCAGATTAATACACGTTTGTTATTTATCTCTTTTTTTTAATACATTCGCTGTATCACAAAACAATTTAACCCAAAAGTAATATCTATATCAATGCCGAGATTTACGAGCTGATGGAGAGAGAGAGAGAGAGAGAGAGAGAGAGAGAGAGAGAGAGAGAGAGAGAGAGAGAGAGAGAGAGAGAGAGAGAGAGAGAGAGAGAGAGAGAGAGAGAGAGAGAGAGAGAAGGATAGTGGATGAAACATTGCAAGGACTAAAAATAAGAATGATAGTTAATTAAAAGTGGACTATGAAGAGTGGATTGATGGCAGTGAGTGAAGGGAACAGGTGGAAGCAACAGAGTGGAAGTGGAAGGTGGAAAAGTGGTGGTGCATTGGGAGTCGTTTTGGAAGCGCCTGGAGGTGGAATCAAATTAACTCTGACAGGATCGGCATGGACAAAGTTTAGGGGATTGTCAGAAAGCTATCAAAATATTGCTTTTGTGCATATTTGAGGGATTAGCGAGGCGTCCCCCGAGGCTGATGGTTAGGTTCTTGCTTTTTCCTGGCTTCGTGGCTAGGTATCGCCCACGCCAGGTAGCCAGGCAGGCAGGTTTTGTAGGCAGTCAGGCAGGTATATAGGCAGGCAGGCAGGAATACAGACAGTAGACAGGTGGCTGGATATCTGGCATGCATTTTGTTAGTGGTCAAACTTGGCAAAATCAGAAAATATATACCTTCATCCTGTTTTCGTGTTTTTAGTAACTTGTAAAAAGAAAAAAAAGCTAGAAATGCCAAATCTAAGGAAGTAAATGATATAGCCTTGATAGTTATATAGTAATTAATTTTTTCGTATAGTTATAAACGCTACATTTGTATCATCAATAGGCTATCGATTACCTGTCAAAACCCGAAGTATAGAATCTATGGAAGAAAATGATATAGCTATGATAGTTATAGCAGATGTATTGTTTCGTACAGCTGTAAACGCTACACAGGTAAAGGCTATATATTACCTGTCAAAACCCGAAGTATAGAATCTAAGGAAGAAAATAGTATACCCTTAATCCCTTCACGCCCAGATCTTTCCTTAATACATAAAATAGTCTGTTAGCCATAAAAGTACGAAAAGTAGCTTGAATATACCAAATTAGGTAGTCGACAAGGATACTAAACAGGTCATATCTATAAAAACATTGCTTACAGTCACTAAAAATCGTCTAATGGTACCCAAATTACAATGGAAATTACGTTCTGGGTCTCAAGGGGTTAATAGTTATATAGTCAATTAATTGTTTCGTATAGAGTTATAAACGCAACACTTGAAAAGGCTATCTATTACCTGTCAAAACCCGATGCTCGCTGATGCATGTTGACTCTGAAAAGCAAAAAAGTCTTACAACACAGAAACTATAAAGCCAATCTCTAACTCAATGCATTTATCTTGTTTTCGTAAATATTTGACTGTCAGATGAAAAGATTAATGTACAGGATTTAAATTGCTCTCTTTCTGTTATTATTATTTTTTTTTCTCTTTCTCTCTCTCTCTTTTTTTTTTCTCTGTCTATTTTTTTTCTCTCTCTCTCTCTCTCTCTCTCTCTCAATCTCTCTCTCTCTCCTCTCATCTCTCTCCTCTCTCTTCTCTCTCTCTCGTCTTCTCTCTCTCTCTCTCTCTCTCTCTCTCTCTCTCTCTCTCTCTCTCTTCTCTCTCTCTCTCTGTCTCTGTCTCTGTCTCTGTCTCTGTCTCTGTCTCTGTCTCTGTCTCTGTCTCTGTCTCTGCTCTGTCTCTGTCTTCCTTCTCTCTCTTCTCTCTCCTCTCTCCTCTCTCTCTCTCTCTCTCTCTCTCTCTCTCTCTCTCTCTCTCTCTCTCTCTCTCTCTCTCTCTCTCTCTCTCTCTCTCTCTCTCTCTCTCTCTCTCTCTCTCTAATTGAAGTGTCATTGATAGTTACACTTTAGTTATTCATTTACAAACTCTTACACTTCTCTCGTCGTATAATTTCGCACACAACTAAATTTATTATCACAAAATAATACCTGGAAAGAATACTGATTTTGTGAAGTTTACAACGTAATTCGGTGCTTTACGTCATCTGCGAAATTATATCCTTCACAATATTTTCTTCCATTTCTCCAGGGTTGAAATTTAATATTCTGCAGTGGCTTTAGAACAGAATAGTCCTGTGTTATTATATCCAAGAGAACACGATTTATTGAGGCCAGGAAAGACGTGGCGTGACATTAAAGGTATCCTGGTTGCATAAATGGTTCTTAGATCGTATCGTGATGGTGAGAACTTCATTAATTTCAAAACAATATACTTTGAATAATTTTTTAACCTTTTACATCACAAAGAAAAGAAAGTGATAATGAAGCAAGAAAATGATAATAATAAAGGCAAGAAAGTCACAACAGAAGGTGACGTCTTTTTGGTTCCGTTGTCGCCTATGGAAATACTTAAGAGTTTATGAATAGGCAATAAATAATTAGTAGGACTTTGACATTTTAAATACAATATACTTTACAGAAAATATAAGGTTCCTTGTCGCCTGAGGAAATACTAAGAGCGTTTAAATATGCAATAAGTAATGTGTTTTTGAGAACTTTTGTCATTTTAAGATCACTTTATACCTTAAAGAAAATAGAAACTGACGTCTTTTCGATTGCATTGCGGTCTATGGAAAATACTTCGAGCTTATGAATAGGCAATACGTAATTAGTAGGACTTTGACAGTTTTTAAGTACAATAAACTTTAAAGAAAATAAAAGGTTCCTTGTCGCCTGAAGAAATACTAAGAGCGTTTAAATCTGCAATAAGTAATGTAGTACTAAGATATTTTTGAGAACTTTGTCATTTTAAGATCATTTTATACCTTAAAGAAAATAGAAACTGACGTCTTTTCGATTGCATTGCGGTCTATGGAAAATACTTCGAGTTTATGAATAGGCAATACGTAATTAGTAGGACTTTGACAGTTTAACCCCTTCACACCCAGATCTTCTATTTACTATAAAATTGATATGTTGTCAAGCCATAAAATTATGAAAAGTAACTGAATATACCAAATTAGTTAGTTGACAAAGATACTAAACAGGTCATATCTATAAAATATTGCTTATATTCACTAAAAATCGTCTAATGGTACCCAGATTACAATAGAAATTACGTTCTGGGTCTCAAGGGGTTAAGTACAATAAACTTTAAAGAAAATAAAAGGTTCCTTGTCGCCTATGAAAATACTAAGAGCGTTTAACTATGCATAAGTAATGTACTACCAACGTGTTTACTGTTCAACAATGCAACTTATGAAGGTGCAGAGTGTACAGAGAGACGAGGGAATTATTAAGTGTGTGAATTTGTAAGTCACAGAAATTAGAGAGAGAGAGAGAGAGAGAGAGAGAGAGAGAGAGAGAGAGAGAGAGAGAGAGAGAGAGAGAGAGAGAGAGAGAGAGAGAGAGAGAGAGAGAGAGAGAGAGAGAGAGAGAGGAGTGAGGATGTTCCTACACTCACCACTCAACTACTACAAAGACAATACAAGTAATACAATATGACAATCATTCATCTATATAAGTTATGAAGGTGCTGAGTGTACAAAGGGACGACGAGGAAAATGATTAAGTGTGAATTTGTAAGTCACAGAAGATTAGTCCGGCTTATCCCCGTGCACCCGGTTTATCCCCGTGGTTTAGGGAGGCTAATGCCGCAGGTGCCGGACAGGGCGTGAGGGGTGGCTGCAATAATGTAGAAGATAACGATAATTTTCACGAGTTTAATAAAGGGAAATGTGCTTCACCTGATGGTCGAGAGAGAGAGAGAGAGAGAGCAGAGAGAGAGAGAGAGAGGAGAAGAGAGAGAGAGAGAGAGAGAAAAGAAGAGAGAGAGAGAGAGAGAGAGAGAGAGAGAGAGAGAGGAGAGAGAGAGAAGAGAGAGAGAGAGAGAGAGCAAAGACAAACATATGGGAGATGAAGCGAGTGAAGACAAATTATATTGAGGGAGGAAAAGAAAACAGAAAAGGAAGAAGACAAAAAAGGTGATAAGGTGGGGAATAGTGTGTGAGAGAGAGAGAGAGAGAGAGAGAGAGAGAGAGAGAGAGAGAGAGAGAGAGAGAGAGAGAGAGAGAGAGAGAGAGAGAGAGAGAGAGAGAGAGACTACAATCGTTTTCTTGAATTAAGGTAACCGTGCAATACATGGCATAATGTCCTTCCTATCTAATTGTCTGAAAAAAAATGTCAGTAAGGTTTCCACTCGTCTCCTGTCCTTTTGGTATATCTAATTATTTCCTTCTGCGGTAGTAATAGGTAGTAGGTAACAGGCCGGACCTATCCCTACCCATCCCTTTAACCCCTTCACGCCCAGATCTTTCCTCTGCTATATAAAATCGTCTGTTGTTAGCCCTAAAACTACGAAAAAGTAACTAAATAAACCAAATTAGCTAATGGACATGGATACTAAATAGGTCATATCTATATAATATTGCTTATGTTCATTAAAATCGTCGAATGGTAGTTATATTACGTACAATGAAAATTACGTTCTGGGCCTCAAGGGGTTAAAGTTAAACAATAACTAATTCATTATATTGTGCTTTATCAGTGACCAAAACAATATAACAATGATAACTAACAATCAAAATCAAAAATGTAATACCACAACTTCTCACTAACACAAAAAAGTCACATTTAATACTACAAACACTCTCTTTCAATTTTTGGGGCTGAAAATTCGTCGAGTGTTGAACGGGACGTGTTATCATGGCAGAGTCTTGCTTGGAATAGAGTGTGACGTAAAACAACATAAGAAGAGTGGAGGCGCCCCCGGGAGGAGAGCCGCGGGAGATGTGTGGCTGCGTTGCGAGTGTCCAGGGAGTGCTTAGAGCCGCGCCACTATCACTCCTGCAGGGGCGAGGATGCGGGGAATGCCTGTGTGTTTTCTTTCGCATTGGCGCTTCCGTGGCTGGTAGTAAATGTGATGGTGTTTAAGTGAATTTTTTTTTTTATTCGTGCTTGTTCAGTGAAATGGAAACACAAGCAAGGGATGTTGACACACACAAGCGCGCGCACACACACACACACACACACACACACACACACACACACACACACACACACACACACACACACACACACACACACACACATACACACACACACACACACACACTAATAACGTCAGAATTCATAAACAGTTCTGAACATACGATTTCACAAGACTGTATTAAACTCCTCACTCTAGTAGTAGTAGTAGTAGTAGTAGTAGTAGTAGTAGTAGTAGTAGTAGTAGTGGTGGTGGTGGTGGTGGTGGTGGTGGTGGTGGTGGTGGTGGTAGTAGTAGTAGTAGTGGTGGTAGTGATGGTATACTCTGTTTTTCTTAACGAGACGAAAAATCCTGACTCCTTGCTGCTTACTGACTGACATTTGATGCCAGGAGAAGGGAATACAACGCTTCTTCTAAATTTCAGCTGTATTTTATCCTAGTTAACTATATTATCAGGCACACATAGGCATTACTTTAAGCATGAGACTTTAAGATAGAATGGAATTTTCGCCTCGTAAAAAAAATAGACTATAGTAGTAGTGGTAGTATACGTAGTGGTAGTAGTAGTAGTAGTAGTAGTAGTAGAGTAGTAATAGTAGTACGTAGAAGTAGTAGTAGTAGTAGTAGTGTAGTAGTAGTAGTAGTATAGTAATAGTAGTAGAAGTAGTAGTAGTAGTAGTAGTAGTAGTAGTAGTAGTAGTAGTGGTAGTAGGGGTGATGGTGGTGGTAATATTGGTAGGTGACAGGAATGGTGGAGACATTAGCGGGCGTATCCCTTGTGGGCGGTTGGTGGGCGGTGGTGACAGGCGGGAGGACCAAGGGATGGGCGGCGGTAAAGTAGCAGTTAGTGACGACCGGTTGGAGTTGGGTTGAGGGGGTTAGGGAAGGGGGAGGAGGGTGGGTGGTGGAGAGGAGAGAGGTGTCAAGGCAGGCAGGGAGGGTGGGTGGTGGAGAGAGGTGTCAAGGCAGGCAGGGAGGGAGGCAGGGAGGGAGTTAGGTGGGGTTAGGGAAGGTAGGGGAGGGTTGGGTTTGGTGGAGGCAGGCAAGGGAGGAAGGGAGGCGAGGGTTGGGGATGGTGGAGAGAGGTAAGGGAGGCAGGGAGGCAAGGAAGAGAGACAGAGACAGGGCCAAGTTTGCATACGTTAGCATACATGAATCATAAATCACGCAATCACGACGGACTAGCAAATTTACTCACCAATCTTAGTTTGTTTCGTCTTGGGCTTCTGAATCTTCACAAACTGTCTCTCAGTTTCTGTCTCTGTGTGTCTGTCTCTCTCTCTCTCTCTCTCTCTCCTCTCTTCTTCTTCTCTCTCTCTCTCTCTCTCTCTCTCTCTCTCTCTCTCCTCCTCTCTCTCTCTCTCTCTTCTCATCTCGTCTCTCTCTCTCTCTCTCTCTCTCTCTCTCTCTCTCTCTCTCTCTCTCTCTCTCTCTCTCTCTCTCCCTGTATGTGTGTGTGTCTGTGTGCCTTTATCTGTGGTTCTGTCTGTCCGTCTGTATCGTTTTTTCCTCTCTCCGTCTCTCTCTCTCTCTCTCTCTCTCTCCTCTCTCTCTCTCTCTCTCTCTCTCTATTCTCTCTCTCTCTCTCTCTCTCTCTCTCTCTCTCTCTCTCTCTGACCCAAATGAAGAAACGTTGCAATAAACAATTGATATTACAAATGGCATTATGATTTCAATACACATCTTCTCTTCATCATGGTTCAATAATGGCTTACAAATATTTAATTACGTGTATAGACAAGTGAACGAAGTCATGGAATAAGTAAAGAGGAAAATAGGTGATGTGAACTTATAAATGAAGAAAAGATTAAGTTTTCATGGAGTAATGTCTGAGGAGTGTGTGTGTGTCTTCGTCTTGATTAAGTTTTCATAGAGTAATGTCTGAGGAGTGTTTTTTGTTTTCGTGACTCTGTCTATGGCACGCTACGACCTTCTTACTATTTTACTATTCTTACTATTTTGAACTACCTCAGTCTCTCCTTGTCTTCGTTATAGTCCTCTTCCTCCTCCTCCTCCTCCTCCTCCTCCACAAACGATCAAATGCAGACTGCGATTCTAGAGAATACAATGACGTCAAACGTCGCTGCAAAGGACTAATTAAGTCTAAAAAGCGCGAGTATTAAGAAAAAATTGCAAAGGAATCCAAATCAAACCCGAAAAGGTTCTTTCAATACGTTCGAAGTAAGAAAAACGTCAAAACAAGTATTGGACCACTGAAAGATAATAATAATATCTTGGTAAATGATAATAAGAGTATGGCGTTCGTACTCAATGAATACTTTAATGCGGTATTTATTAAAGAAGACTAAACTTCATTACCAGAACCAGTAAACATGTATGCAGGACTCGAAAGGGATAGACTGGTAATAGGAGAGATAACAGTAGACGAAATATCAAAGTATTTGCTGAAACTTGACCCAGCAAAATCCGTGGGGGTGGACGAAATCTCGCCGCGACTACTTCGCGAATGTCACAGTCAACTTTCGCTCCCATTAAAGATTATTTTCAATAAATCGCTAAGTGAAAAAAATGTTCCTAGTATGTGGAAATTAGCTAATGTTACACCGATATTCAAGAAAGGGAGTAAGAGCCTCGCAAGTAATTATCGCCCAATTAGTCTAATGTCCGTGATTGTTAAACTATTTGAGAAAATATTGCGGGATAAAATAGTGTCTTTTCTCGATGAAAATAACTATACTAAACTCCCAGCATGGATTTCGAAATAAGAGATCCTGCTTAACAAACCTACTGGATTTTTTTAATGTCATTTATTCAAACCGGGACGCAAAAATTCCCTCGGATGTAATATA
>JACEEZ010024548.1:490000-492500 GCA_016584305.1 Chionoecetes opilio
ACAACAGATACCCTAGTTATGGACCAATAAATCTCCTGGTGTCTGTTATTCCTATGTAATCCTATGTAATCCTTCTCCTAATTCTCTTCCTCCTCTCCCTGTGGCCCCGTTTCCGATCATTGCAGCCTTGCCCTCCTCGCCTGGATCCGTCACTGCCCTCATTCTAAGGTTATTTATGGCGCCAGCAGCCCTGTTCGGGGATTAGTCTTGTGTAAGTTAAAGGCAATATATATCCCTTCTCTGTAGATGAGGGGAAAAAAGATTGTGTGTGTGTGTGTGTGTGTGTGTGTGTGTGTGTGTGTGTGTGTGTGTGTGTGTGTGTGTGTGCGTGCGTGCGTGCGTGCGTGCGTGCGTGCGTGCGTGCGTGCTTCTTTAACTCTTGCTGCTGCTGCTGCTGCTACTACTACTATTATTACTACTACTACTACTACTACTACTACTACTACTACTACTACTACTACTACTACTACTACTGCACCACCACCACTACTATTACTACTACTACTACTACTACTACTACTACTACTACTACTACTACTACTACTACTACTACTACTACTACTACTACTACTGCACCACCACCACCACCACCTCCAAAACGAAATGAAAAATAGTAAACATATATAACCATTAATTTATTGTTGCTCCTTTAATAGCACACACACACACACACACACACACACACACACACACCCACCCCCACACCCACCCCCCCCCCCACACCACACACACACACACACACACACACACACACCCCCACACCCACCCCACACACACACACACACACACACACACACACACACACACACACACACACACACACACACACACACACACACACACACACACACACACACACACACACACACACACACACACACACCACCCCCACACCCACCCCCACACACACACACACACACACACACACACACACACACACACACACACACACACACACACACACACACACACACACACACACACACACACACATTTCTCCACCCCATTGAACTCCCAAAAAAGCAACCTTTACGTAAACCAAATAAATTAGAAAAACAAGGCAGCTTAAACACGCCCCATTTAACACGGGCCATTTAATTTCAATACGCGGGAGGAGATAGAGTGAGACAGGCGAGGAGTCTTGAAGGAGTCCGTATTATGGACGGCGCGGCAAATGTGCAACTCTCTATCTTAGGCGATTTACGAGGTGGCGCCCAAATGGCTTACCGATAGCCCCGTGCCAGAGGGGGGGGGGGGAGGGAGGGGGTCGAGAGAGGGGGAAGAGAGAGTGGGGGTAGAGAGAGGGGGTAGAGAGGGGGTAGAGAGAGGGGGTAGAGAGTGGGGGTAGAGAGAGGGGGTAGAGAGTGGAGAGAGAGAGAGAGAGAGAGAGAGAGAGAGAGAGAGAGAGAGAGAGAGAGAGAGGGTAGAGAGAGAGAGAGAGTAAAGAAGAAAATATTGATCAAACCAGAAACCAGTGGAAGGAATATTACGAGAAAAATAAAATTAATATGATTTGAGAGAGAGAGAGAGAGAGAGAGAGAGAGAGAGAGAGAGAGAGAGAGAGAGAGAGAGAGAGAGAGAGAGAGAGAGAGAGAGAGAGAGAGAGAGAGAGAGAGAGAGAGAGAGAGAGAGAGAGAGAGTTTAAATAGAAAAAGAACAGAAAGTAAATCAGAAAGTATTGCCCAAACTAGTAAAAGGAATATGACTAGATATAATAAATAAGATGTTAGTTGAAAAGGGAGGAAGGGACAGATAGAAAGGAGATAGAAGAATATTAGTGATTATAAAAAGGTATGTTGAAATATAAATATACAACCCAGAATAAGAATAAGAATATGATTTGAAGGGAAACGAATGAAGGGACAAGGAAATAGAAAAATAGAAGTGATTAAGATTAACCCCTTCACCCCCAGATCTTTCCTTTGCTATAAAAAAAATGTCTATTGTTTGCCATAAAATTACGAAAAGTCACTAAATATACCAAATTAGTTAGTCGACAAGGATAGTAAACAGGTCATATCTATAAACTATTGCTTATACTCACAAAAAATCGTCTATAATGGTACCCAAATTACAATGGAAATTACGCTCTGGGTCTCAAGGGGTTAAGAAGATAACTCTATTGAAATAAAATATATATAATCCTGCCAGTCATGCAGAAATCAACATTGAAGTTCTGTGAATCGAGTCTCGTCTTGTTGGTACGAGGCTGAATGTGGAGACGCTTCCCGGAACACAGTTTGACGTGGTCGCCAATGATCCGCCAAATTGTGGACGGCTCGCTCCCCTTATACCATGTCCTTACTGTCATAGGGAGGAAAATGGGGGAGAAAGAGAAGAATGCAGAAAAAAAGGGAGAGAGAGGTGTATATAAAAAAATGGCTTTGTATGTGTGTTGCATTTCCGAATAAAATAATGTGATTTTTTAGCTCCTCTTACATGTCAGTATCGTGGTAGAGAGAATAAAAAAAGGGGAGAGAGAGAATAGTAATAATAATAT
>JACEEZ010024548.1:500000-518810 GCA_016584305.1 Chionoecetes opilio
TCCTTTTCCTGCCATATTTTTCCTTATTTTTTCCTTATTTAAGCCTCCTTCCTCCTTTTCCTGCCATATTTCTCCTTATTTCTTCCTTACTTAGCCTCTTTCTTCCTTTTCCAGCCCTTAACACTTCTATTAAGATCTAACTCCCTTTTTTTCTTCCTATTTCTTCATATTTCTCATTACTCTCCCCTTTTTTCCTCTATTTCTCATTATTTCTCATTATTCACCCTTTTTTACTTCCTATTTCTCCTTATTTCTCATTATTTCCTCCTTTTTTTCCTCCCTTGCTCTCCTTATTTCTCATTATTCTCCCCTTTTTTCCTCTATTTCTCCTTATTTCTCATTATTCACCCCTTTTTTTCCTCCCTTTCTTCATATTTCTCATTATTCACCTTTTTCCTCCCTATTTCTTCTTATTTCTCATTATTCACCCCTTTTTTTCATCCCTTTCTCCTTATTCCTCCTTAATTAAGCCTACTTCTTTCTTTCCCAGCCCTTAATCAGAGGCAGATGCTGACGGTGTAGTTCTATAAGAGGAAGATAAAACAAAGAAATCATGATGGTAGTAGAATATAATGACATCGTGCGGGTAGAAGGCATAGGAGGAGGAGGAGGAGGAGGAGGAGGAGGAGGAGGAGGAGGAGGAGGAGGAGGAGGAGGAGGAGGAGGAGGAGGAGGAGGAGGTAGTGATGGTGATATGGTGACTGTACACATATAGGGGCGATGGGTGGGCGGGAAAAGATAGTATATATATGGGAGAGTTAAAATCTCCCACCTACACTACACAATATTGGAATCGCGTCCAATAGGCAAGACAAAAGTTTATGAAAAGACTTTGAATATTATCAGAAGACAGTTAGTGAAATCTCCTACCAAAACAGCAAGATAATTAAAGTCAACAAACTCACAATTCCTGGGTACAGTGTATGTGAGAAACGTGTTTTTTCTTAGGAAAGGGGGGAAGCATGCCGGCGGTCACAGTACACCGCCAACTTCCCTGTCTTCCACTGTATATCTCACCTCTCTAAGTTCATGAGAGCGAAGGGTCGGGCAATAGGCAGGGAACTGAAATAAGAGGCGAGGAGAAGAAAAAGTATAAATTAAATTGTGGAGGACTCAAGTATAAAGACAAAATACAACAATAGCAGGTGACACTTAGACAGAGACAGTGAAGAGTTGAGTATGTGTGCGAGAGTTAAGTATGGGTGTGATGTAGACGGTTGCAAAGGTATTGTTGGACCGAAAGTGACACTGAAAAGTTCAAGAAAAGGTCAGTCGAATTATTGGGAACTCTTATTTATTTTTACTCCTACTATACTGCTACTGCTTAAACTGCTACTGCTACTGCTTATACTGCTACTACTACTACTACTACTACTACTACTACTGCTACTGCTTATACTGCTACTGCTACTGCTACTACTACTACTACTACTACTACTTATTACTACTACTACTACTTATTACTACTACTACTTATTACTACTACTACTACTACTTATTACTACTACTTATACTAATACTAATACTACTATTCCCATACTACTACTACTTTACTACTACTGCTGCTGCTGAGGTTATTTTTTTCTGTTACTACTACTATAATACTACTACTACAACCGCCACCACTACTTTACTACTATTACTACTATTTTTATACTACTACCTACTACTACTACAACCACTTTTACAGATAATATTATAATAACAGTAATACCACTAATAATAATAATAATAATGATAGTGAAACACGTTAAAACAGGCCACCACACACACACACACACACACACACACACACACACACACACACACACACATTTCCTCGTCCAGGCAAATCACAACTCGGGTTCCAATACTTATTTACCCTATTTTATTATTATTCGTGTTTATATTATTATTATTATTATTTATTATTATTTATTATTATTACTTGTTATTTACCTTTGCGTTGCGAGTCTGTGTCCTGTCACCTGCCGGCCGCCTTTCCCCACGGACGACGCCTCAACAAAGTAACCCATTAGGGAACTGTCGAAACAATGGTAGAACGGCCGGCATAGTTGTGGTGTGGCGGTGATGCTGGTGGTGGTGATGGTGGTGGTGGTAGTGGTGTAGTGGTGGTGGTGATTGTGGTGTAGTGGTGATGCTTGGGTAGTGGGGTGATGGTGGTGTTGATGGTGGATGGGAATGACTGAAAATTTAATAGCGCTGAAAATAACTCTCCTTGTTTTATATTTTTATCATGATTCAGAAAACGTGACGCCGGACTTCATGTACAAAAATATATATTATTCCCTGGTCAATGTCAAGTAATAGTGTTGTTGAGTGGCGCCAATAACACCTCACAGTTGTAAAGGACACTGCACGATGTATTGTGTTTCAGAGGTGTCAATAGTGCCTGAAAATAGAGCCCTTTTCGTGTTTTTTATTTCGTTTTGTTTCATTTCGGATTATTTTATTTTATATTTGTATTTGTATTTTAGTAGTATATTATATTTTTTCTTTAGTTTAGTTTTAGTTATATTTTGTCTTTTCAGTTGGAGTTTGGATGTGATTTTGGTAACGCGCTTTTTAGTAAACTTGTATATAACTTACGTCTTACATGTTGGATAGAAGCTAAGATAGTATTTGGATATTTGGATAGTATTAAATATAGTATTATATTTAAAAGGTCTCAATAGCGCTTGAAAATAGATAAGTTTTCAGTTTTTTTACATTTATTTTAGTGTAATTTTGGTTTTTGAGTTATAAGAGGTTTTTTTCTTTCTTTTTTTCGTCTTCTTTTCCTTCTCTTCTTTTCCTTCTCCTCCTCCTTCCTCTTCTTCCTCTCCTCCTCTTCTTCTTCTGTTTCTTCTTCTTCCATGCGTATAACAATGTCTACACCTAACACACACACACACACACACACACACACACGCACACACACACAACCCTGCGGCACAATCTCCTTGCATTGCGATTCTCTCTCAGGATGCAAATACGCTTTACTCTCAACATCTTTATTACCTCAATTTCAGAATCTTTTTCCGGGCCACGCACCAACCGTAGCGCAGGATGGTCCGTAATGACACCAGCCACACTCAAAACTTACTATGAACATCTAGATACAAGGATACCAACCGTCTCCTATCTCCTTTCTTCCTCCTCTCCCTTCCTCCTCCTTAGCTTCGTAGACAACATCTAGATACAAGCTGAACCTCCCCTCTCTAGCCTCTCTTCTCCCTTCTCTACCTTCCTTCTCCTCAGCTTCGAAGACGACTCTGGAAGTTCAATTTTGTTTTCGTAAGTATGTTGGGTTTTTGGGGGTTCAATTTTGTTTTCGTAAGTCAGTTGAGTTTTTTGGGGTTTAATTTTGTTTTCGTAAGTATGTTGGGTTTTTGGGGGTTCAATTTTGTTTTTGTAAGTCAGTTTTTTTGGGGGTTCAATTTAGTTTTCGTAAGTCAGTTGGGTTATTTAAGGTTTAGTTTTGTTTTCAGTCATTTAGAATTATTTTTCTTTCAATTTTGTGTTTTTTTTTAGTCAGTTGGGTTTTTTTGTGTTCAATTTTTTGTTTTTTGGAGTCAGTTGGGTTTTTTTGTGTTCAAATTTTTTTTTGGGAGTCAGTTGGGTTTTTTTGTGTTCAATTTTTGTTTTTTGGAGTCAGTTGGGTTTTTTTGTGTTCAATTTTGTGCTTTTTTTAGTCAGTTGGGTTTTTTTGCGTTCAATTTTGTTTTCTTTAATAAGTCAGTTGAGGGTATTTTTTGACAACACGTTTTGGCCGCAATAAGGAAAAAATAAATTTAGTATCCATATTTAATTAACACATCCTTGACTAGTCTATTTTTTTATTATGATCAAAATGCAGTAAGGAAGCCACGCCCCCTGCCTCCCCCTCTATTCTACGGGGCAGCTGATTGGTGCATTCCTTGAATCATCACCACCAATCACAATATCTTCACTACTTAATCACTGCCAATCACAATATCTTCACTACTTAACAGCGGCGTGACCACTGGACAGAGCAATCTTCACTACAGAGGGATTTTTTATTTTGTCACCCTCTGTAGTGAAGATTGCTCTGTCCAGTGGTCACGCGCTGTTAAGTAGTGAAGATATTGTGATTGGTAGTGATGATACGAGGAATGCACCAATCAGCTGCCCCGTAGAATAGAAGGGGAGGCAGGGGGCGTGGCTTCCTTACTGCATTTTTACCATAATACAAAAAATAGACTATAATTGCCGTCTGGTTCTGTACTTGTATTGTTGGGTAAGAGTTTGTAAGGAGACAGTTACGTAGATGTTTGTGTGGGAAAAGTTGGGTCCACCTTTTTGCTTCTTTAGTCGGTACGAATTTTAAGCAGGATGAGAATTTGAATTGCCTTGTTCCTTTAACCCCTTGAGACCCAGAACGTAATTTCCATTGTAATTTGGGTGCCATTAGACGATTTTTAGTTAATATAAGCAATATTAAATAGATATGACCTGTTTAGTATCCTTTACCACTAACTAATTTGGTATATTCAGTTATTTTTCGTAATTTTATGCTCGACAACGTACAATTTTTTTATAGCAAAGGAAAGATCTGGGCGTGAAAGGGTTAAACGACTGTGACTATACGAGATGGTGTGTCTATACGAGATGGTGTGTCTATACGAGATGGTGTGTCTATACGAGATGGTGTGTCTAATATTTGTTAAGATTTTTTTTCTTCTGTTATAGCGAGTGAACTTTAAGGAATTTTGCAGGGATGAGGAAAAAAATGTGTGCCTGTGTGTCTGTGGGGTGGGGGATGCTTGTGTGTGTGGAGGGGGGGAGGGTCTCTGTGTGTGTGTGTCCGATAAAACCTTTGACATCTCCAAAGTACTTTAATGGGTATCCTTCTAGCCTTCTGAAAAGTACTGATGGCCTGACGCCCGCCATAAACGTATCTGTCAGTCCCGTTAATTCATGGCACTATTTTCCCATGTAAATATTGAGCAGCGACGTTGTGTATTTCCCCGATATTCCCATAAGTTACTCTCGTCCTTGCTTTCTCTACGCCCTACTCGTGTTCCATAATTGTCAGCGTTACTCCATCGCTACCATACACTGTTATTTCATCACTACCACGCATACCTATACCCTATCACACATAAACACCAGCATGTTCGTCTTAAAAAAACATGGCAATTTTAGCAGAGTTTGGGCCGAGTTTGTGTTGCCGGTTGAAAATTGCTGGAAAAAGTGCTCGTGTGACCGCGGCTTAACAACTCATCATCATTCCTTCTGCCTTCATATGACCTATACATCACCTTTCTCATCACACTCGTCTCTGCCTCATCACCCACACACCACCTTCCCGTCTCTCCTGCATCCTCATCACTTCCTTAGCTTCAATCATATCTACAATCTCATCATTCCTATCATTACTCTCATCACGTTCCCATCATCTTCTGACATCGATCTCCGAATTTACTATATACTTCTACCACCTCACTATACACACATACGTACATACGCTCTCATGTGTACTCCTATCCCCTCTATGCAACATATGCATAGTTAATACATAGTTAATACATAGTTAATACATAGTTAATACATAGTTAATACATAGTTAATACAGTCACCTCTATTACTCTAACACAGCTTTCCATTCTCGCCTTCCACCCTTTCCAAACCAAGCCATACTACTATTACTATACCACGTAACATCTATATGCTCTTATTATGTACTCTTATCACCTCTATGCAACATTTGATAGTCAACCTCTATTACTCTCACACAGTTCTTCCATTCTCACCCACTACCCTTCCTAACCAAGCCTTGTTATTACTACTCTATAGATCGGCATTCACTCACTCACATCCACATATTATAATTATAGAGTCACCGTCTATTGCTCTCACACAGTTTTTCCATTCACGCCTCCCACCCTTCCTAACCAAGCCTTGTTATTACTACTCTATAGATCGGTAGTCACTCACTTACTTCCACTCGCTTCCTTAACGCACTAACACCCTTTATGTGCCAAGTTCTTCCTTACTGCCTTCGAATTCCCCATTTCACCTTCCCATTCTCCAAATTATTCAGAACGATAAGGTTTGTTACTCTTCACTGCTACATCACAACTCGAGTGTCTGCAAATGGATTTCATAAGTTTGCCCTCTCTTTTATGGGTATATTTTAGTTTATCTGCTCTGTAACAAAGGGAAAGTACTTACTAGCTTCGGGCAATGTACTTCAGCGCGCAGTATTACTTAACTATTAACTGTACTTATGTATTGGGTACGAAAAGATTGAAATTAATGTTGAAGTGTATTTAACTTTGTTGCTCCTGTAGTTATATATATATATCTCTCTCTCTCTCTCTCTCTCTCTCTCTCTCCTCTCTTCTCCTCTCTCTCTCTCTCCTCTCTCTCTCCTCCTCTCTCTCTCTCTCTCTCCGTGTCTGTGACTGTGTGTGTGTGACTGTGTGTGTGTGTGTGTGACTGTGTGTGTGTGTGTGTGTGTTGTGTGTGTGTGTGTGTGTGTGTGTGTGTGTGTGTGTGTGTGTGTGTGTGTGGGTGTGTGTGTGTGTTATTGATTCGTCTGAACTCTACCAACCTTGCCACTGGACTATTAGCTGCCGTAAAACATTTAAATTAATGTTATGTGGCATCTACCTGTGTGTGTGTGTGTGTGTGACGTGTGTGTGTGTGTGTGTGTGTGTGTGTGCGTGTGTGTGCGTGTGCGTGTGTGTGTGTGTGCGTGGACCCTACTTTTACCTATTCATGCTTCGTACCGTAAACCTACTTAAATTTTTATCGAGTATTGACAGTAGTAAGAGTGTTGATGACAGTGATGTATCCCTTAGTATCCCTTAGACCCCTTAGACCCCTTAGACCCCTTAGACCCAGCTTGGCGGCGGACTTACTGAATGGGGAATGGGGAATGGGTGAAGGGGTACTGTGTTAATGGGCTGTCAAGGGAGGAAGGAGGATGGGGGAAGAGTATGGTTCTGTGTTAATGGGCTGTCAAGGGAGGAAGGGGAAGGGGCTAATGGGGAATGGGGGAAGGGAAGTATTGTGTTAATGGGCTGTCAATGGAGGAAAGGGAATAGGGGAAGAGGGAAGTAACTGTTAATGGGCTGTCAATTTTGTAGTAGCAGTGAATCAAGTAATAATTATAGTAATTGGGAATAACTTGAATATTAGATGTGACGTTGATGTATGAAGGGAGAAAAAAGAGAGGTGTTTATTTATAGAAGTATCCATTTACAGTACGATTGAAGGAAGGAAAGGGAGGGACAGAGGACAAAGAGTAGGTAAAAAGGAAGGTAAAAGAAGTAAAAAGTAGGAAAATAAGTAAAAGAAACAGAAATAAAGTAGAAAGTAAAAGAAAAGTAAAAAAATAAGAAGTATTAAAAAAGTTCAAAGTTCAAAAGGAAAAAGAAAATTAGGTTAAAAAGGAGTAAAAAAAAAAGAATGCAAGTAAAAATATAGTAAATAATAAATAAAAGGTAAATAAAAAGAGTAGGTATAAAAAAGGAGTAGAAATAAGAGTAGTGGGAAGCAGAGTCAAGAAAAGTAAAATAAAAGAGTAAACACAAATACAAGGGGAAAGGGGATGAAGAACGGGTAAAAAAAGTATTAAAAAAGTAGAGAAAAACTGTAAAATAAGTATGAAAAATAAAGTAGAAAGGAAAAGAATAAAAAAAGTAGAAAAATGTTTAAAAGTAAAAAAAATATAGAAGACATTTGGTTCAAAAGAAGTATAAATAAAAGTAAAAAAAGTAAAAAGTCAATAAAAAGTAGGTAAGAGAAGGAGTAGAAGTAAAGAATAGTAAGGAAGCAGAGTAAATAAAAGTAACATCAACGAGTAAACAAAAGTAAAATAAAAGTAAAAGCAACGAAAGAAGTAAAAACAGTAGCAAGTTAAAAAACAAAACAAAAAAAACAAGTGAAAATAAAATAAGAAAAGTAGGCAAAAAAGGATCAAAAATAAAATAAGTAAAAATTTAATACAGTAAAATAAATAAAAAGTGAAAGAAAGAGGCAAGTAGGAAAATAAAGGAGATATATATAGAAGTAAAGAGTACTAAGGAAGCAGAGGAGTAGGAATGCCGGGGAAGAGAAGGAGGGAACGCGGAAAGAGGGAAGAGCAGGAGGAACGCGGGAAGAGGAGGAGGAACGCGGGAAGAGGAGGAGGAACGCGGGAAGAGGAGGAGGAACGCGGGAAGAGGAGGAGGAACGCGGGAAGAGGAGGAGGAACGCGGGAAAGGAGGAGGAACGCGGGAAGAGGAGGAGGAACGCGGAAGAGTAGGAGGAACGCGGGAAGAGGAGGAGGAACGCGGGAAGAGGAGGAGGAACGCGGGAAGAGGAGGAGGAACGCGGGAAGAGGAGGAGGAACGCGGGAAGAGGAGGAGGAACGCGGGAAGAGTAGGAGGAACGCGGGAAGAGGAGGAGGAACGCGGGAAGAGGAGGAGGAACGCGGGAAGAGCAGGAGGAACGCGGGAAGAGGAGGAGGAACGCGGGAAGAGGAGGAGGAACGCGGGGAGAGGAGGAGGAACGCGGGAAGAGCAGGAGGAACGCGGGAAGAGGAGGAGGAACGCGGGAAGAGGAGGAGGAACGCGGGAAGAGGAGGAGGAAAGCAGGCAGTGGTAAAGAAAGGAAGTAAAGGTGTAGGAATGCGTGGTACTTTATCATAATATATCACGCCATGAATCACGCTATACCCTGTGTACTCAATGCCACTCTCTGGGTCGTTCCTCACCGCCTCTCATCGCCTTTACCTTCTCATAGGACCCTGATGATGTAGTACAAGTAGTGGTTTTGTCCTCATTACTGCTGGGGGTGTGTGTTTGTGTGGGTGAGAGAGAGAGAGAGAGAGAGAGAGAGAGAGAGAGAGCAGAGAGAGAGAGAGAGAGAGAGAGAGAGAGAGAGAGAGAGAGAGAGAGAGAGAGAGGTTACACTCTCTCTCTCTCTCTCTCTCTCTCTCCCCTCTCTCTCTCTCTCTCTCTCTCTCTCTCTCCTCTCTCTCTCTTCTCTCTCTCTCTCTCTGTGACGACATTTTGTCGATAAACGCGCGATCAAGTCGGCTTGAGGAGGGAACGCTTGATGACGGTTTGTCCAAGGGCCAAATTGACTAGTGTACGGGATGGCCAGTGTACGGTATGACCTGATACCCAATTGTCTTGTGTCTTATATGACTTGGGACGCAAATGCCTTGTGGATCAAATGACTTCATTAACAATCGCTTCAGTACCATTTGACCTGCACCCAGAGAGAGAGAGAGAGAGAGAGAGAGAGAGAGAGAGAGAGAGAGAGAGAGAGAGAGAGAGAGAGAGAGAGAGAGAGAGAGAGAGAGAGAGTGTGTGTGTGCATGTCTCTCGTTACATAACCTAATCGTTGTAGAAAGAATCAGAATGGAAAGGTTTATAATCGATTCCTCTTTACTCGGAAGACTAAGAAACAATAACGAATATACATAAGCTTTTTTTCGGTAACTGTTCATAACTTAACTTGTTCATTACTAATAGTGAACAAAGATGGAGGATCAATAACCGCATTCTTTTCTTCCTTTTCTTCTTCTTTCTTTACATCTTTCCTTCTCCTCCTCCCCAGCCAGTCAGGGTGGCAAGGTTGGTAGAGACGTGAGCTCGCAATGTGCAGCGTCCCTGTGCACAATGTGGTCAGCGGTTTGAGTCCGCCTAGTTCGTGCTGACGTGGCGGTGCTTTGTATAGTCAATAACCTTGTAGTTGGTACTTGCAAAGTGACTAGATAGGATGAAAATCTTATCTTATCTTCTCCTTCTCCTCCTTCTAAACCTTGCCACACACACACACACACACAAAAAAAAAACCAAGTTTATACTGTACGCTTAACCTAACCTTACTAATTCTTTTCCTCTTCCATAATATTCACAAGCATTCCACTTCCTTAATAAAACGACAAATATACTTCAGTAAAAATTAAATATATATCAGATTCATACCACTTGGAAACGCGAAGCAAAACCACCCCTCTCCCCTTACTTCCCCTCTTCTCTCTCTGCCCGTCAGGGTGGCAAGGTTGGTAGAGACGTGAGCTCGCAATGTGCAGCGTCCCTGTGCATTCGGTCAGTGGTTCGAGTCCGTCTAGTTCGTGCTGACGTAGCGGCGCTTTGTATAGTCAATAACCGCATATAGTTGGTACTTGCAAAGTGTCTAGATAGGATGAAAATCTGATCTTAATCTTATCTCCTCTCTCTCCCTTGCTTTCACTGGTTAGGGAGAAAGGGGGGGTTAAAGGGGGAGAGGGAAGGGAGGGTGGGGGAGGGGGAGGTGAAGTAGAGGGGGTGGGGGGTTATACCTGAGGAGAGCTCGCGGCAACCCTAATGAGCAGAGAATGAGAGAGTTAAACAGTACAGTATCTCACAGCCTTTAAACGGGTTACCTTATTTTATTGGACACCTCGCCGTAACGTATTGGATCCTCGCCGCCTTAACTATGCTTTTAGGCAAATTGCATCTATTGTGCGCCAAGTTTACGGCAAGCGGACCGTATTTCCTTCTTACCCTAAACCTTTCTCACTCTCACTTGGTGGTTCTCTCTCTCTCTCTCTCTCTCTCTCTCTCTCTCTCTCTCTCTCTCTCCTTGCTGGCTCTCTCTCTCTCTTGCTGGCTTTCTCTCTCTCCCTCTCTCTCTCTCTCTCTCTCTCTCTCTCTCTCTCTCTCTCTCTCTCTCTCTCTCTCTCTCCTCTCTCTCTCTCTCTCTCTCTCTCTCTCTCTCTCTCTCTCTCTCTCTCTCTCTCTCTCTCTCTCTGGCTCTTTCTTCTTACACCTCCAACACCCTCCTCTCTTTCCTTCGTTCCTTCTTTAAGTCCGTATTTTCTTCTCTATACCTAAACCTTTTTTTCTCTCTCTCCTCTCTCCTCTCTCTCTCTCTCTCTCTTCTCTCTCTCTCTCTCTCTCTCTCTCTCTCTCTCTCTCTCTCTTCCTTCACCCCTAACACCCTCCTCTCCTTCCTTCCTTCTATCCTTCCTTCCCTCTATCCTTTCCTTCCTTCCTTCCTTTCTTCTATCCTTCCTTCCCTCTATCCTTTCCTTCCTTCCTTCCTTCCTTCCTTCCTTCCTTCCTTCCTTCCTTCCTTCCTTCCTTTCTTTCTTCCTTCCTTCCCTCCTTTCCTTCCTTCTATCCTTTCTTCCTTCCTTCCTTCTATCCTTCCTTCCTTCCTTCCTTCCCGCTATCCCTCCTTCAACCTATCGTTCGCCTTGCCGTCACTGCCTCCCTGTTGTCGTTGTTCTCTGGTTGACTGTGTTACTGTAATCCCCGGTACAGGTAGACGAGACTTTACTCTGATTACCTTACACTGTGGAGAGGTACTGATGCCTGTGTGCCTGTCTTCCCTTCACCTTCTCTCTCTCTCTCTCTTCTCTCTCTCTCTCTCTCTCTCTCTCTCCTCTCTCTCTTCTCTCTCTCTCTCTCTCTCTCTCTCTCTCTCTCTCTCTCTGTGTGTGTGTGCTATGGATCCCCTTTTCCATACGCTTTTCCTTTTAATATAAACATGAATACAACATTTCGTCTCATATAGGTTCGATTGACTATTCATTTTGTCGTGTAAGAAAAAAAGAACGTATGTAAAATTGGTTTTTAGGAAGGAGACAGGAGGAAGGAGAAGGAGAAAGGGTTAGTGAGTTAGTTTTTTTTTTTTTTTTTTTTTTTTTTTTTTACATCACAGGGAACTGGCCAAGGGCACAACAAAAATGGGTAACACAAAGCCCGCTTAGTTGCCAGTCCCTATAAAGAAGACAGTAAGAGAATACAATAAAAACAAAGGGGTAGGCCAATTTAGTTCGGGAGGTGTCTTGTTACTCTTCTTTTGAAAAGATTTAAGTCATAGGAAAGTGGAAAAATAGAAACAGGAAGAGAGTTCCAGAGTTTAGCAGTGAAAGGGATGAAAGTGTAAAGATACTGATTAACTCTTGCATTAGGAAGATGGACAGAATAGGGATGGGAATGAGTAGAAAGTCTTGTGCAGCGAGGCCGCGGGAGTGGGGGAGGCATGCAGTTAGCAAGTTCAGAAGAGCAGTGAGCATGAAAATAACGGTAGAAGAGAGCAAGAGAAGCAACATTGCGGCGGTGATTTAAAGATTGAAGACAGTCAGTCAGAGGAGAGGAGTTGATGAGACAAAAGCTTTTGACTCAACCCTGTTTAGGAGAGCTGTATGAGTGGATCCTCCCCAAACATGTGAGACATACTCCATACATGGGCGGATAAGGCCCCTGTAGAGAGCAAGCAATTGGGAGGGAGAAAAAAATGGACGCAGACGCCACAGCACA
The DNA here is from genome assembly GCA_016584305.1 of Chionoecetes opilio. NCBI lineage: Eukaryota > Metazoa > Arthropoda > Malacostraca > Decapoda > Majidae > Chionoecetes > Chionoecetes opilio. The sequence continues at coordinate 512,255 of JACEEZ010024548.1, forward strand.
CCTAACTTCTTAGAAGCTGTTTTAGCAAGAGATGAGATGTGAGATTTCCAGTTCAGATTTTTAGTAAAGGATAGTCCTAGAATGTTCATTGTAGAAGAAGGAGACAGTTGAGTGTCATTGAAGAAGAGGGGATAGTTATCTGGTAGGTTTTGTCGAGTAGATAGGTGAAGAAATTGGGTTTTTGAGGCATTGAACAAAAGAAGGTTTGCTTTGCCCCAATCAGAAATAATAGAAAGATCAGAAGTTAGGCGCTCGGTGGCATCTCTCCGTGAATCACTTAGTTCCTGTTGAGTTGGACGTCTAATAAACGACGTTGAAAAATGCAGGGTAGAATCATCAGATAGTTAGTTAGTTAAGGTGTTAAGAAGAAGAAAGGGTTACGATAGGAAGAAATTATTAAAGTAAGTTTCTCTCATTATTATTATTTAAAGAAAAAAAAATAAGAGGAAAGATTAAAGGGAAAGGATTAATTCAAGAAGTAAAATCCTGTTTCTATTATTGTTTTTAACCCCTTCACGCCCGGATCTTTCCTTTACTATAAAAAATGGTCTGTTGTCGAGCCATAAAATTACGAAAAGTCACTTAATATACCACATTAGTTAGTGGACAAGGATACTAAACAGGTCATGGCTATAAAATATTGCTTATAGTCACTAAAAATCATCTAATGGTACCTAAATTACTATGGAAATTACGTTCTGGGACTCAAGGGGTTAAAAAGGTTACGATAGGGTGCAAAATTTTAAGAAGTAAGGTCTTGGCATTTTTTTTTTTTTTTTTTATTCATACCGAGTTCTTGTGTCATGTTTTAGGCCAGCAAATATTCGCTCATGTCTTGAATAATACATGTCTTTGTTTGTGATGTATTGTGTATGTTTTTGTTAGTTTGTCTTTGTGTTGATGGATGGTGTTTATTTATGTGTGTGTGTGTGTGTGTGTGTGTGTGTGTGTGTGTGTGTGTGTGTGTGTGTGTGTGTGTGTGTGTGTGTGTGTGTGTGTGTGTGTGTGTGTGTGTGTGTGTGTGTGTGTGTGTGTGGTGTGTGTGTGTGTGTGTGTGTGTGTGTGTGTGTGTGTGTGTGTGTGTGTGTGTGTGTGGTGTGTGTAATATTACGATTTATGCAATATCATGTTAACTCATCTTTTGCGCTTCTCTTCTCTTCTCTCTCCTCTCTCTCTCTCTCTCTCTCCCTCTCTCTTCTCTCTCTCTTTCCTCTCTCTCTCTCTCTCTCCTCTCTCTCTCTCTCTCTCTTCTCCTCATTGCTCTTTAACTTCGCCCTCCTCTTTTTTTCTGTTTTTCTTCCCCTTCCTCTTCCTTCCTCTCTTCCTTCCTTCCTCCTTCCTCCCTCTTTCCCTTCCTCTCTTCCTTCCTCTCTTCCTTCCTCCTTACCTTCCTCTGTTCCTTCCTCCTTCCCTTCCTCTCTTCCTTCCTCCTTACCTTCCTCTGTTCCTTCCTCCCTCCTCTTCCCTTCCTCTCTTCCTTCCTCTCTTCCTTCCTCCCTCCTACATCATAATGATTTGACTTCGCTATGTGTTTACTCTGCTCATATTTCTTATTTGCTTCAATAAATTTTTCACTAAACAAACGAAAGCCTGCTTCAATGTTTTTTTGGGGTTCTTACACACAGAGAGAGAGAGAGAGAGAGAGAGAGAGAGAGAGAGAGAGAGAGAGAGAGAGAGAGAGAGAGAGAGAGAGAGAGAGAGAGAGAGAGAGAGAGAGAGAGAGAGAGAGAGAGAGAGTTTACAGTTTACCTGAAATCACCTGGAAACACAAAATACACCTCCCACTCCAGACACTCAGTTAGATCGGTTTGTGACACATTCATAAGTGAAGTTGTTGGTCCTAGGCATTGGCGGATATCTGCTCTGGACGTCTGGTAAAGTTTTCATCCAACCTCATTTTTGCAACATTTCGGGTTACATTACAAGAACGTTTATGACAGGGTGATGTAGAGGTGGTTTTAACTTATATATTTCAACTGCGTCGTATTTTGTAACTACGTAGTATCCATATTATTTTTTTTACTTAACTACTTCTAGCTTAGCTTCTCATTTCCTTTACTGATTCGTATTCTATAACTATATACGTAGGATCAATTTTAGGCATTTTCAGGAGTAATGATTTCAGAATTTTGGAATATTGAGGTCTTTTAACAAGCAAACTATGGGTCATAAATGCCTCTTTCATTCGTGTATTGTATATTTTTTTGTATATCATAGTCATTGGGATAATTGTTGGCATGTTTTCACGGTATAAATACAGAAAAAACATTATTTTATATATGATTCAATATTTTGTCATTGTGAACTCTTATGACAAGCAAACTATGTGTCATTCGTGTATTGTATTTTAAGTTTTTCACAAGTGCTTGTGTGCCCTTCGGACCCATGTATTGATGCTTGTAATTCAGTAAACCCTCTCTAATTCGATCTAATTGGGGGGAGACCTGGGTCGAATTAGCCGAAAGTCCGAATTATCCGATGGTTACCTCTAGTCCCTAACTTTTCGAAGTAACAAAGGTTCATCTTGAGGTGTTCTACATGATGCAGCAATCGGCTAATTGAAACACCTCATGGTTGACGAGAAAATTGATATTTTGTATAAATGTACGAATATGCTATTTTCTCGGTTATTTACCAATCAATATATTTTTTTTTACGACAAATAATAGCCCTTGATCTACTTCATATTTACTTCTCTATTCGTGTTGCACGAATCTGCCATATTTTTTTAGTTATTGAAAAAACGTGATTTAAAAAAAAATCAAGGCATACCCCTTGCAAAATTTGCAATTTTTTTTTTTAAATAGATTTGCTTGAAAATTTGTTCCTAGCAGTTTTCGGGTATGCTGAACACGAATATGTAGTCAGTTTTCAGTTACAATGATTAGAAGTTCCTATGTCAGCCAATTCACAATGACATGATACTTCTAGATATTCCTTAAAAACCACAAATTAGACAAAACTTACTACAAGACATAAAAATATGATAGGCATTGCTAGATTAACCATGACTTCAATACAATGATCAGTAATAGTATTTTCAGTATAAGTATTATTTTTATGAATCCTTATTTTTGAGCCTATTCTCATCAAATTTTAATTAACAGTTTCGGCTACCCAAATTAGACAGACAGACACACGGCTACTCCTATAGTATATTAAATGTCATATTCTTTTGTCATAGTTTTTTGAGATCATTCCTAACATTTTTTTACGGTACAGTATAGGCAAAGAATAAAACTCGGGAAGAGGCAAGTAGTTATAGTTTTGCTGGTACTGCCCTCCACCGCCCGGCAGCATATTTATTCCCCAACTCTATGCGAGTGTGTGGTTTCCGAGTAAAGACATTTGGCTGTAGCTCCGAGATTAACCATAGGATTTTCTCGAGAATACCCTCATTTTGATTCCCACACAAAGTTACCATTTCAAATATTTATAAGTCCAGGAAACCTAATCTAACCTAACCGTAACCTAACGAAACCTAACCTACCCTAACCGTAACCTAACAAAACCTAACCTACCCTAACCGTAACCTAACGAAACCTAACCTACCCTAACCGTAACCTAACGAAAACCTAACCTACCCTAACCGTAACCTAACGAAACCTAACCTATCCTAACCGTAACCTAACAAAACCTAACCTACCCTAACCGTAACCTAACAAAATCTAACCTACCCTAACCGTAACCTAACGAAACCTAACCTAACCTAACCGTAACCTAACAAAACCTAACCTACCCTAACCGTAACCTAACAAAACCTAACCTACCCTAACCGTAACCTAACGAAACCTAACCTACCCTAACCTTAACCTAACAAAACCTAACCTACCCTAACCTTAACCTAACAAAACCTAACCTACCCTAACCGTAACCTAACGAAACCTAACCTACCTAACCGTAACCTAACAAAACCTAACCTACCCTAAATGTAACCTAACAAAACCTAACCTACCCTAACTGTAACCTAACAAAACCTAACCTACCCTAACCGTAAACTAACGAAACCTAACCTACCTTAACCCTAACCTAACAAAACCTAACCTACCCTAAATGTAACCTAACAAAACCTAACCTACCCTAACCGTAACCTAACGAAACCTAACCTACCCTAACCGTAACCTAACGAAACCTAACCTAACCTAACCGTAACCTAACAAAACCTAACCTACCCTAACCGTAACCTAACAAAACCTAACCTACCCTAACTGTAACCTAACAAAACCTAACCTACCCTAACCGTAACCTAACAAAACCTAACCTACCCTAACCGTAACCTAACGAAACCTAACCTACCCTAACTGTAACCTAACGAAACCTAACCTACCCTAACTGTAACCTAACAAAACCTAACCTACCCTAACCGTAACCTAACGAAACCTAACCTACCTTAACCCTAACCTAACAAAACCTAACCTACCCTAACCGTAACCTAACGAAACCTAACCTGACGTGTTCAAGAGTAAACGCGACATACTCTTCCAGAAAACGGGAATAGTCTGCCCGGCGTGTGATGGTGTAGGTCACGTAACACAATGGTAGCCTGTCGACACCTGAGCTGAATTCCATTACTTCCCCTTTATCAATCGAGAGAGAGAGAGAGAGAGAGAGAGAGAGAGAGAGAGAGAGAGGAGAGAGAGAGAGAGAGAGAGAGAGAGAGAGAGAAGAGAGAGAGAGAGAGAGAGAGAGAGAGAGAGAGAGAGAGAGAGAGAGAGAGAGGTTTGGGTATGAGAAGGAAATACGGACTGAGGGAAGGAAGGATGGAAGGAAGGATGGAAGGAAGGAAGGAAGAATAGAAGGAAGAAGAGGGTGCTGTTGCTAGTGAAGGAAGAGAGAGAGAGAGAGAGAGAGAGAGAGAGAGAGAGAGAGAGAGAGAGAGAGAGAGAGAGAGAGAGAGAGAGAGAGAGAGAGAGAGAGAGAGAGAGTGGTGGAAAAAATAGATTGTTTGTTGATATAAACATGGGGCGTTTCTATCCGTCTGTTTTTCTTGTGTTGTAAGTTTTTCCGATTGGTTTGTGGATGAGAAATGGATTATTGTGCGTATTTATGGTGGACACGTACATACACACATACTTATATACATACATACATACATACATACATACATTCCTGCACTTACATACACCCAGACAAACACTGATAGCTAAAAAATAATCTCCTTTTTCATCATCTTATTTAGAAATTGGACTTGTCAACACATATACAAACATACATACATACATACATACATACACACACATACACATTCCTACACATAGACAGACACAGACAAACAGAGACACCTTAAAAAAATCTCCATTACATTATTTTTCTATTGGAGATTTTCAACACGTGCGTCCCTAAGAACCTAAAAAACAACCCATTTCTCCGTGCAATAAAAGCAAGCGTGCCATGTATCTCTACCTGCAGACACTTACCTGTACTCCACAAGCCGGCCTGTCTACGTAAACCCTTAATAAATACACTGAGACAGATGGAAAACCAGGTAAGAAGAGGCATAAAAAGGCAGTAAGGCAGTAACGCAGTAAGGAAACGGAGCCTTTGTTTACGTGTAGCACTTTTACTGCCGCCTCTAATTTCACCTGAGTCGCGTAGATCACGGCGAGGCTGACACACGGCGACACAGGCGACACTTAGCACCGTTTTATATGATATATTCCCTCCATTTATTACTTTACGAGTCCAACTTTTTAACGCCCTTTGTTTTATCTCGCCTCTGAAGCAACGCGGGGCTGGGTGGGTGGTGTGTGTGTGTGTGTGGGTGTGTGTGGGTGGGTGGGTGGATGGGTGGGTGGGTGGGTGTGTGTGTGTGTGTGTGTGTATGTATTGCTGGCTGGCTTGCTGGTTGGCTGGCTGGGTGGCTGGCTGTGTGTATTGCTGGCTGGTGGGTTGCCTGGCTGGTTAACTGGCTGGCTGGCTGGCTGGCTGTATTGCTGGCTGGCTGGGTGGCTGGTTGGCTGGCTGGCTGTGTGTATTGCTGGCTGGTGGGTTGCCTGGCTGGTGGGTTGGCTGGCTGGCTGGCTGGCTGGCTGTACTGCTGGCTGGCTGGGTGGCTGGCTGGCTGGCTGTGTGTATTGCTGGCTGGTGGGTTGCCTGGCTGGTTGGCTGGCTGGCTGGCTGGCTGGCTGGCTGGCTGGCTGGCTGGCTGGCTGTGTGTATTGCTGGCTGGTGGGTTGCCTGGCTGGTTGGCTGGCTGGCTGGCTGGCTGGCTGGCTGGTTGGCTGGCTGTGTGTATTGCTGGCTGGTGGGTTGCCTGGCTGGTTGCCTGACTGCTGGCTGGCTGGCTGGCTGTGTGTATTGCTGGCTGGTGGGTTGCCTGGCTGGTTGGCTGACTGGCTGGCTGGGCTGCTGGCTGGGTGGCTGGCTGTGGTGTTTGCTGGCTGGTGTTTGCCTGGCTGGTGGCTGGCTGGCTGGCTGTATTTTTCTGCTGGTGCTGGGTGGCTGGACTGGCTGGCTGGGCTGTTGTGTATTGCTGGCTGGGGGTTGCCTGGTGGTGGTGCTGGCTGTTTGGCTGGCTGCTGCTGCTGGTGGCTGGCTGGCTGGCTGTGTGTTTGCT
>JACEEZ010024548.1:519337-524337 GCA_016584305.1 Chionoecetes opilio
TAACTTCATATCTCCACTCTGCATCTCTCTTTATATTCTTCTACTCCTTTACTTGGCCAATAATTAGCTACTCTGCTACACTGTTTAAGTCTCCTACTCTGTTCATTAATTATATATTGTACAGAAACGTTAACTTTATCTGAAAAATGGACAATAATATTTATACACACACACACACACACACACACACACACACACACACACACACACACACACACACACACACACACACACACACACACACACACACCACACACACAGACACCACACACACACACACACACACACACACACACACACACACACACACACACACACACACAAAGACATACATACAAACAACTACAAGACTGTACTCTCAAGCATAGTTTTCTTGTTACTGTCTTTCTTATCCTTCCTACAATATTGTGAGGTTTTTTCTCTACTACACATCTCTATTTCGTAGCAAATGTTTTTCATTACCAGAGTTAATGGTGAGTGGCGCGTGAGTCATATCCAGATCAATGGTATAGAGTAGATTTACAGTATATACAGAGAGAGAGAGAGAGAGAGAGAGAGGGGAGAGAGAGAAGCGAGAGAGGGAGAGAGAGAGAGAGGAAAAGAGAGAGAGAGAGGGAGACGAGAGAGAGAGAGGAGAGAGGGAAGGGGAAGGTTGAGTGGGAGGGGGAAGGAGAAAGAAGAAAGGAGGAGGAAGGTTTAGTGGGAGAAGGGGGAGGTTTAGTGGGGGGAGGGGGAAGGTTTAGTGGGAGGAGGGAGGTTTAGTGGGAGGAGGGGGAAGGTTTAGTGGGGGGAGGGGGAGGGGGGGAGGTTTGCATGCCTATATTGAGTTTGTTCTATTGTGTTATAAATGTGTTTTGTGTTCACCGTCTCTGTATTTTGTCTAGGTTTATGTGTGTGTGTGTGTGTGTGTGTGTGTGTGTGTGTGTGTGTGTGTGTGTGTGTGTGTGTGTGTGTGTGTGTGTGTGTGTATGTGTGTGTGTGTGTGTGTGTGTGTGTGTGTGTGTGTGTGTGTGTGTGTGTGTGTGTGTGAATTGAATTGAATTGAATTGAATTTATTGAATTGAATTTATTGGGTAAGCTCAGACTTTATAAAAAAGTATGGAGCACAGCTCCCAGAGGATTGAACAATTTAAATCATACAAATATAATGTTACATAACTAAGCAAAAATAAATAGAAACAAAAAACAAACAAAAAACAGGTATCAAGAAAAAAAATAATTGGAAAATACTAATGACTAACTCTACATAATACTCATCTAAACATACTTACCACTATCACCAAAAATAAAGATAAATTCTTAATTACTTTTACATTGGTGTTTTGCATCAACGAAATATATTTGAAATTTGTTGGCTTATATGTATAATAATTTGGTATATACATGTCACGTTCACGTAACCTCACAATTTCAGTGTTATTACATTTAAAAAGGACATGAAACTCATCTCCTACAACCCCAGCGTCACACTTGTTACATATCCGATCTTCTCTATTTACACCTTCATATCTACCAGCATTTACAGGCAATCTGTTATTACTAGTTCTTAATCTAGTCACCATGATTCGGCTGCTCTTCTGTAAATTTACAATGTACCATTCCATGCCATAATCTAGCTTAAACAGCTTGTAGTTGCTACATAAAGATTTTGTTACTAAGTTGCCATGCCAAGCTGCAATCCACTGGTCTTTCAATCTCAATTCCACAGCCTTTTTAACCCATGTTGTGTTAGGGACATTTTGCAACAACCACATACCTGACATACCACATTCATTACAAATATTTTTGATACAGGCTAACCATGGAGAGGTATAAATCCCTAACCTATCCAACTGCAATAAGCATTGATACATTATATAGCTATATTTTGTATCTTTTCCTGAAATTAGCTTAGACCAATATCCTATCATTCTGCTCTTTATATGTATGCCAAGTGGAAATACTCCAAGTTCGCCATATACCATGTCATTACAAGAATTTTTATGAACTCCTAGTAACTGTTTTAAGAATTTCAGATGCAATGTTTCTAACTTTCTAATGATATTATATCCCCAGATCTCAGATGCATAAGTCAGTATAGGTAGTACCATCGTATTAAAAAGTTCAATCTGCATGTCAACTGGCAAGTCAAACTTCCTACACTTACCTATCAATGAGTACATGGCTCTTGTTGCCTGTTCTTTAAGCTCCAGCTCACCTTTACGAAGCCTTCCATTGTTATTAAATAACACACCATGATACTTATAGTCCTCTACAGCCTCAATGTTTTCACCACCAAATTCAAATGCATAATTATCTAGGTTAGCTTTTCCCCTACTAAACAGGACTATTTTTGTTTTGTCACAGTTAAGCTTCAATTCCATTCATTACAATACAAATTCAGAGCAATCAGTGCCTGCTTCATTCCTTCCACACTGTCACAGAATATGATTGTATCATCTGCATACATTAGAACAAGAAGTTTTAGATATGAATTTAAGAAATCATCACCAAAATTTACATAATTACAATTATATTCAAGTAATTTACTTTCAAGATCATTAATATAAAAAGCAAAAAGCAAAGGTGACAAATTTTCGCCTTGCCTCACCCCTACATTACATACAAAGGTATCTGATTTCTGTTGGTTAAGCATGACACAAGACCTGATGTTATTGTACATATTTCTGATTACATTAAATACTTTTCCATTCACCTTTTCCCTCACTAGCTTATACCACAAACCTTCACGCCACACCATATCAAAAGCTTTCTTATAGTCCACAAACAGACAAAAAAGCTTCCTTTTCTTCCAGCTAAACAGATTAATTACACACTTCAGCAAAAATATGTGATCCAAAGTGGAGTATCCATGCCTAAAGCCTGCTTGTGTTTCATTGATAATGAACAAACTATTTGAGTATTCATTAAGTCTCTCATTGAGTATAGAGGTGAACAGCTTCCCCATGCAGCTAAGCAAAGTGATCCCCCGGTAATTATTAACATCCTGAATGTCACCTTTATTCTTGTAAAGTGGCACTATCATACCAACCCACCACTCAGATGGCATAGCACCAGTATCAAGTATTTCATTAAACATTTTAACATATAGGGGGCACAAAATATGCTGAGTACTCTTAATGTATTCATTTACTATCATGTCAGATGCTGGGGATTTATTATTTTTTAAATTTCTTAATACTTCTAACCACCTCTTCCTTAGGTATAGGATCATTAAGTAATGGTGAGTGTTCAGTATTCATATTATCATAATCATTTATAAAATTTACTTCCTCATTATCAGCATTATCATCATCCACTAATTGTCTGAAATGCTCATAAAGCTCATTTAATGTAATGGGGATCTGGCAGCTCTTTTTCTGACCATTTAGAATGTTCCAGTATACTTTAGGATCATCACATCTGTATTTTCTAAGTTCCTTCACTAAGTTTGTCCTCTCCTTATTTTTAACTCTCTTTAGGTTTGTTTTATAGATTTTGCTTTCCTCAATCATGTTGTTAAAGTTTACATTGTTCCTGTGCAAATGATATTTATGCCTAGCTTTGTGGTATTCCTTTCAAGATTTCCAACATTGTCTGTCATAACCCTCTAAGGTGGCATTGTTGGTCTTTTTAATGTATGTTCTTTTCTTATGTTGGGGAAAAGTTGTAAGTGCAGGTTCAATCAATATTTGCTCCAATTGCTGATTAATATCATCTATGGTTAAATCATTCAACTTTGCCATCAAATCATTTACCTTGCCTTCATCAATATTCCTCACATACACACTCTTTTTCTCAGATTTCCATTTTCCTGGCCTTGCCCTTGCTTGTCCTACCTCTTTGGCATTTATGTTTCCATGGGTACAGTATTTGGGCCCTTAAGTATCATCCTTGTATGCAATCCACAGTGTACATCAGACAAAAGTGGATCATAATCCAGTACTCTTAAGCATCTATCTGCTCACAATCTTCTATCTGATCGTCAGTACGGTTTCCGTAAAGGGCGATCTACTGGCGATCTTCTAGCTTTCCTAACTGAATCATGGTCATCCTCCTTTAGGGGTTTCGGTGAAACTTTTGCTGTTGCCCTTGACATATCAAAAGCTTTTGATAGAGTCTGGCACAAATCTTTAATTTCCAAACTACCCTCATTCGGTTTCTATCCTTCTCTCTGTACCTTCATTTTAAGTTTCCTTTCAAACCGTTCTATTGCAGCTACTGTAGACGGACATTGTTCTTCTCCTAAATCTATCAATAGTGGTGCTCCCCAGGGTTCTGTCCTATCACCCACTCTCTTTCTATTATTCATTAATGATCTTCTAAGTCTAACTCAAAGCCCTATCCACTCCTACGCTGATGATTCTACCCTGCATTTTTCAACGTCGTTTATTAGACGTCCAACTCAACAGGAACTAAGTGATTCACGGAGAGATGCCACCGAGCGCCTAACTTCTGATCTTTCTATTATTTCTGATTGGGCAAAGCAAACCTTGTTTTGTTCAATGCCTCAAAAACCCAATTTCTTCACCTATCTACTCGACAAACCAACCAGATAACTATCCCTCTTCTTCAATGACACTCAACTGTCTCCTTCTTCTACAATGAACATTCTAGGACTATCCTTTACTAAAAATCTGAACTGGAAATCTCACATCTCATCTCTTGCTAAAACAGCTTCTAAGAAGTTAGGTGTGCTGTGGCGTCTGCGTCCTTTTTTTTCTCCCTCCCAATTGCTTGCTCTCTACAGGGGCCTTATCCGCCCATGTATGGAGTATGTCTCACATGTTTGGGGAGGATCCACTCATACAGCTCTCCTAAACAGGTTGAGTCAAAAGCTTTTCGTCTCATCAACTCCTCTCCTCTGACTGACTGTCTTCAATCTTTTTTAAATCACCGCCGCAATGTTACTTCTCTTGCTCTCTTCTACCTTATTTTCATGCTCACTGCTCTTCTGAACTTGCTAACTGCTTCTCCCCCACCCGCGGCCTCGCTGCACAAGACTTTCTACTCATTCCCAT
>JACEEZ010024548.1:529337-539337 GCA_016584305.1 Chionoecetes opilio
TACATATATGGTTTCTGTATTTAAAACTGCGCGCTCAATGATATCATGGGTATTCGTTGTGATAGGCTAGTATGGCAACAGTGTCAAGTGTTGCGATATAATAGAACCTCTTTTTCTGCTTGCGTGAGTTAGTGTGACTAATAAGGTCAAGCGGTACAGTACGACGTGTTGACGCTGCCGCGCCCTCTACTTCAATTGCGAGGCTAAATAGTCAAGATATTCAATATATTCTTGATGGATATAAAACAGAAGTATGAATGAATGAATAAATGCATGAATGAAGCATTTATGTACCAAAATAAGCTGTATTATGTTGAGTAGTAAGTAGTTTCATTGTGCGTCTGGCAGAACGGTCACGGCCCTGTTGCTGCACTTTGACGTAACTCTCCACTTAGCTGGTAGCCTCCACCAAGACGAAACATAGATTTTCTGGTATGGAATGAGCATCCTATACATTTAGGCACTTTAAAATATGATCAGTATTTATTTTATATTTTAATTAAACCTGCCGCACAGGGGGGTAGGCCTATGCATTTGATATCCGCAGTGAAGGGGTTAGTGGTTGTTGGGGGAAGCCGGGTTTGGGGATCATGGGTTTGCACCCTTTTAGCTCCCCGCCGCGGCAGGTGCCAGGCCATCACCCCGGGAGGCGGGTCACAAACCCCCGGCTAGCTATGGACCGACCGGGACCCCGGCCCCGGCTAACCCCGGCTCTTTTTCTCAACCCCGGCCCCGGCCCCGGCCCCGGCCTCGCCCTGGCCCTAGCCCCCGGCCCCGGCCCCGGCCCCGGCCTCGGCACCTGCCCCGACCCCGGCCCCGGCCCCGGCCCCGGCCATCCATCTTGCCTAAACCGGAGTTGCAGCCGGGGTTGATATTTAAGATAATATTTATTTATATTAATTTTTTCCAATTATGGAAAAATAAAAAAAAATTTTAAAACACTACATTTATTTTCATTGAAGATTTTTACATTCATTCCTCTAAAAAAAATCCCTTGAAAAAAAATTATACACTGAATTATAGACACATTCCTTTAAAAAAAATCCTTTGAAAAAAAAATGTATAGACACTGAATTGTAGACACATTCCTTTAAAAAAAAATCCTTTGCAAAAAAAAATATTAGTTAATCAGACAGCCATCCCGTTAGGGAGAAAACTACTTATTGTCTATAACAATATTACCTACTCATCTCTATCTGTCTCATCATTTTCATTTGAATCAATATTCTCATCAATGCTATTGTACTCCTTATCATTTGGAGCAATGAACCCTTCAGGAACAGTTGCCAAGCTAGTTGTATAGGAAATTGCTCTCAAGTTATATTTCAGGAACAGAAGAGTGTCCAAATTTTTTGGCAAAAGCTTTACTCTATCTTTTTGGAGACTTTTTGCTACTTTAAATTCTCTTTCACTAGTTGTTGAGCTCGGGGGTGGACCTAAATAAATCTTTGCGATGGAAGATAAGGTTGGAAGCTCAGTTTTGTTAGCATGCCAGAACATGAGCGGATCGTCAGTTACTTCTATCCGCTTCATTTTGAAGTATTTGTTTAGTTCAGTGTTGGCTGCCTCTGTCACATAGGACACAATCCCGAGCTTCCTCTCGAGTCTTCTGAATCTTCGCTCAAAATTGAAGCCCATGTGGAAGGTTCTCCACATTTTGGCTCCTGAAAGTTCAGGATGAAAATTATTAGGCTAGCTTCTTGTAAGGTTATTATCATTAAGTGAATACATTTTTATTATCTGGAACCAAAACAAAATAAATTGCCAGTAATTTATATATTTCATGACCTATCGCTATCAGTTATCATAGCTAACGATATCATGGTTCTCTACCTCTATGTTATATGATTACATTGGTACATTGCCGCTGCCTCGCGGGCTATACATATTCAATAGGCATAATTATTTTCTCACCTCAGTGACCTGGGTATGGTCTGCTGGCCCAGCTGTCTCTGTCACCATCTCCGTTCCTGACACTTCTTGAGTTAGTTCCGATATGATTAGTGTCAGCAGCTTTTGCTTCCCTCTCTGGCCTTCTTCTTTATTCTGGAAACCAGCCGTTTTGTATCTCGGGTCCAGAAGAGTAGCTATCACCATAAAGGGATTTTGCTCCACATTGACAAATGCTCTCTCGTATCTCCAATTTTCCATATACCTGAATGAAATATTAATCAAAGAGTGAGTAAAAAGAGACAAAGACAGCTATTCCCAACACTTAAAAAAAATAATAAATATGTGCAGAATTATGATTGTCAAAGGAAAAGATTTGAATATTATGTAAAAAATTTTTTTAATGCCAATTCTTACAGATTTTTTTTCACAAGCAATCAGTTACCTGTCAATTTGGTTCAGCAGGGCACCCTTTTAGTTTCCAATCCCTGATTGTGAAACTCGTTGTATTTCGATCTTCATCTTCTTTGTGAGGGGGATTATGTCTGACACGGTGCTGTGTCACTCTCAGCTGAAAAAACTTGATGCATAGATCTATCCAAGCAGGGCTATAACGTTAGGGATGAGGTCCAATCATTGGAGTTAGTCCGAACCAAAGTAATCCTAACTGTAATAAAACAAATATATGCTTCCTAACATGAATAAAGAAAACGCTCTTGTGTAAATGGTAATTAAGCAGTATGGCGATATTTGATTTTTTCACAGAATAAATAAATTAATGAATGCCAAATAATAATAAATATCTAGTAATATTGTTTGTTACCTTTGATTCAGCCACAATAGCGAGATCTGGATCATCTTCTGCAAGTTTTATCGCCTGTTTTTGCTGTGATGCACGCTCTAGCATCGTGTCAACACTTCCCCATCGAGTCTCGCAATCCAACATCATACTATTAATATGCACACCAGCTTGAGTTTTGATATTTAGTGAAGATGCTTTCAGTTTTGGTTTTGTCTCAACTTTTCACAAGATTTCCCTTACCCTGGTTTAAAAAAAAAGAGCAAAATAAATTCATTAGATTTTAAAAAATTATTAAAATTTAAGATGTAGAAAAAATATTAAAAATCAAAATTGAACAGTTGTAATTCCAATTTCCAGCAGCCTTGTATACAATTCATTATTCATCACTTATGGGACCTTCGTGCACTAATTTCAATGCAATCCTTCATTAATGAAATATTTTTTCATGCTATAGCTATAATTGAATGAATAAAATGAAAATATTAAAAAGTTGGTCTAATCTTATAGAGTGTGTTTTGGTGACCCCAGAGTCGCAAATTTCATTTTACTTTTCCCAAAATTTCCCAATTATGTAATAGATTTTGTGTGATAGCTAGCCTTTTTCGTGAAGGAATAGGATATGAGAAAATTAGTGCATTGAGTCTCCTAAAGGCTTAACATTAAGTATATATTAACATTAAGTATATATAATCATCAGCTTAACTCCACTTTGTTCAAGCACTGAATGATGGACGATTAAGTGTAGGGTGTGGCAGAAGCATCCTATGCTTTGGTATCCTGCAGTTCTTTCTCCGAGAACAATATTGCTGGCATTGTCTCTCACAATGACATGTACATTAGTTATTCCCCAGTCACTGTAGTGTATATATTCTTCAGAGCTGAAGAGAGATTTGATGCCGAATGAGCTGTATTATATGGAATGCATCTCAATATTGCAAGTTTCCTTTTGAAATCACTTGTAATCCAGTGAGCCGTTATCGACATGAATGAATCCCTGCTTGGAGATGTCCAAATGTCAGTTGTAATGCTGTATGTTCCCTTTTCATTGGAATTTGATTCTAATGACTGCTTGACAGCATACTGAACTTTTTGATTTAGTTCTGGGACAAGTTTAGTCCTTATTATTTTTTCGGATGGAACTTTGAACCTTTTTGAAAGATGCTAATGAATCTATGGAAACTGTTCATTCTTACAGTTTCATAGGACTTTAAGCCATCACAGAGCAATATGTGAAAGTTTTTCCCCTTCAACCTGTTCAGGGTGTTTTGCGTTCCATTTCTTCCCGATATCAAATGTCTCTTCAAAAGTCATCTGTTTTTTATGTAAGGCTTTTTCTTGCAGAACATAAACTGAGCCCTATCTTCTTTCATTTTTCTTTTTTATTTTTCTTATCCGTTTCTTCTGCCTGTTTTTTTCTTCTGCCAAAAGAATACTCATCTTTGTGCTTTGCCTTCAAGTGTCCCCACAAAGATTTGGTAGAAAAATATTTTACTTTTAGCTCCAGCTGATCCTCTCCTTATTTCTATTGTGCATATATTGCATGCTGCCACTTCCTCTCGTTCAGGGACTACTGTGAAGTGGTCCCACACTGCTGACGCCGGACGTTTAGTAGCCATAGTTTACTATAGGTAGTCTATTTATTGCATATATCATTATCTGAAAAATGCAATCTAATCTGTAAAAAGGCAATCATTAAAATTCATATTCTTTTAAGACTAGATACCTATACACTTAATAATTAGTTTCACATTCAACATTGAAATATAATTCACAAACTCATAAGATTAGTCCAGAAAAATATTGGTACGAGTCCAAATTTTTTACTACGGATATGTTGGAACTTAGGGGGAGGGGGAGTGGAGGGAGCGTTTGGTGTATGGAATTATAATTCAAAGGCAAAATATTATACAGATCTAAGAAGCAGATAGACATAACCGTTATTTTTAGTTATGCAGTTGCCTATAAATCGGCACGTAAAACAAAAACATTTTGGCACTTGTATGTACTGTAAAAATAATTATAGTAATTTTTATTAAATAATACGTAAGTTAGTCGAGAAGAAAAATAGCCCAAAAAACAGAAAAAATGTTTCGTAAGTTCACAAATCACACATGTCTTGATGTTTTAACGCGTAACGAGTGCTGCGCAATACACACACAACCCTCCCTGCTGGCGTGTAGGCGCATAATGACCACTGGGCATGGTGACTGCCCGGACTGGCGTGACCCCGTGACTCACCGTGATTGGCGCCCGGTAGACGCCAGATAGTAGACCAGATGTTACGTATCGATGCCAGATGTCACAGATAATCATTACGCAGTGCATAACACATACATAAAAATCTGAAATAGTTTGGTAGTAAATTACACAAAGAAATAAATTACTCAGTGGAATTAAGAATATATAATTAGAAAAATATGACGAAAAAGCGTCGAGTAAACAATGGTGCTGCAGGATTGCACCACTATAAGTATAATTCCGTTTTTATATATTTTTAATACAATTATTTACGATTTAAATAATATTTTCGAGTTATTCATTTAGTATTCCTAATTGTTGAAGTAATATTGGCCATGTACTACATCACTGGGTGGACAGGGGATCGGGTTTTAATTAAGGAGACTGCCCATCTATCTCTGCTCCGCCCGGGGAGCATATTCCCGTTTTCTGGAACAGTATGTCGCCTTTACTCTTGAACACGTCAGGTTAGGTTACGTTAGGTTACGGTCAGGGTAGGTCAGGATTCATTGATCGTAATATTGTAACTTTGTGTGGGAATCACAATGAGTGTATTTTCGAGAAAATCTTATGGTTATTTTCGGAGCTACAGCCAAGCGTCTTCTAGAGTTGGGAAATATGCACCTGGGGATCAAACCCGGGATTTCTCGCTTGTGAATTTAGCGTGCTGACCACTACACTACGGAGTACCGGAGCGTTTGTGTGTGTGTGTGTGTGTGTGTGTGTGTGTGTGTGTGTGTGTGTGTGTGTGTGTGTGTGTGTGTGTGTGTGTGTGTGTGCAGGGGCGGATTTATGGTGTTCGGGGCCCTAGGCCGGTGGGAGTGCGGGGCCCTGAATGAAATGTGGGGTAAAATTCTAGAGTCCTTTCCCGCCCTTATTAGTGTTTTTTTTCTCTCCAGACCTACACAGATCCCTTCAGATACCTCTAAAACGTAATTATAAAGTGGGGGAGAGATTCCCCCTTCAACCCCCCCTCCCCCCTCTATTACCCCCGCCCTGGACCCCCAAAAATAAAATTACTAACCTAACCTCACTACAACCTAACCAATAACCTGCTAACGAGATCTAAGGGAGGGAAAGGACTACAATGTTACCAGGTTAGGTTAGGTTAGGTTATATTGAGGTTAGGTTAGTAATTAATTTTTTTATTTTTAAATCTCTCTTCCACTTTATTATTACGTTTTAGAGGTATCTGAAGGGATTTGTGAAGGTCTGGAGAAAATAAAACCACTAATAAGGGCGAGAAAGGACTCTAGAATTTTACCAAATGTGGTTCAGATTTCATATTAGTTTAATTGAAACTTTTTCCACCCATATTTTACATAATGTTGGTACTAATTTGTGGCATATTATGGTACATGCAATGTAACAGTGTTCGAGCAAATAAGAAAGGTCCAGCATTCATATTTTCATTGAAAACATATTTTTTCCTCTGGGGTGCGTGGCCCTTGCGGGCACGGGGCCTAGGCCATGGCCTACTCGGCCCCCCCCTAAATCCGCCACTGCCGTCGTCCAAGAGCTGGACCCTCGCCTGTCTCGAGAATTTTAGTGACTGAATTCCAGTGAGGACTGCCTCGAGGATTTCCTCGAAGAGGACTTCGAGTCACCCGCTGAGGCCTCGACGGCAGTGGAGAAGCCCGTGCCTCACGTAGGACGCCTGAGGCCCAACCTTCTCCCGGCACCGCAGGAGCCCAAGGCCTCGCCGGGGTGGTGGGCCGCCGTGTTGGAGGAGGGCAGGCCTGTGTCGGAGGCTGAGCTAGAGCACAGAGTGTTTCACTTTCCCGTGCCCGTACCGCCCCCCGCGCGGAGGAGGCTGAGGATGACGACGAGCTTGGGGAGTGTGTGCAGGGCAAGAAAGCCCCGTCACGCCTGAGTGTGGCTGGACGCTGGTCACACGTGCAGCACCACGCGGTGACGGTGCTCGCCGCCAGCAGGTCCTCCAGGGGCCAGATCCAGCAAACACATACGCCGGTGTATGTCAGTGTAAGTCTGAGATACTCCTCTTTCGAAAACTTTCTTTGATCAGGAGCTACATCTGCGCCAAATCGATGACGTCACAACGCCAGACTTTACCCCTCGGTGCAAGTCTGCGCCAACCCTCCCTGGCTGGATCCAGCAAGCGTACTTACTCCATTTCCATGACGTCACAGGGCCAATATTATGGCGTAGATTTACACCACCTCGATGAGGAGGTGTAGAGGAGGCGTATCTCATATATATAAATAAAATGTCATTTATTATGCCTAATAGACGTTACCACCGAGGTAAGGATTGAAATATAAGCCTATTGGTAGTCGGCAGCGGCGTGTGTTTACAAATGTTTAGGAGATACAATCCTTGGTGGGAGGCCGCCTCAGCCGTGTAGGGACTGCCTTCGGTGTTTTTGTTGTATTAGTTCGTTATTGGCCAGCACCAGTTTTTTAGACCACTAGCGGAGTCCTGTGAGCAAAATTGTTGTGGGACGAGGCGAGCCTGGCATCCCGCGGCTAGATTAATGTTGTTTCACTATATCGTAATTTGGACGTTTTTGAGAATAAAACTTTTGTTCTGATGCCTGCCCCTCAGTGACCTTGCACTATGGTTAGGTCACTCAGGACGCTTGACCCTCATTGCCCCTGAAGCATGGTAGTAAGGCCACCTTTGCTAGCCTTTAATGGTACAGTCCCCGAACGGAAGGAATGCTCGCCACCGTCGGAGAATGTTCCATTTTTTTTACGTCGGTGAGAGTTCCTATTAAGCGACAGTTACAAGTTTATTTATTAACATAACAGTACCCAATCTATATATTTAAACAGCTTTTACCCGTGTTTGTGAATACAGGGACCGAATATCGGGGGTTAGTTTAGTGATTGGGGGAGTCTGGGGTTTTGACATGTTACGTAACCAATGTCCATGTATTGTATTGAAGTGTAGTTTTAAATTATTTTGGGACAAGCGAAAAACTTGTCCAATAACGAAATACCTTTTATTCTTTCATTTGCACCTATTACAAGTGGAACTCGCCGAAAACTTTATGTAAAATTTCGGNTTTAGTTTAATGAACTTTTCAGCCATTACTTTTTTTTTTCGGTGGTAGTATTTGTGGCCTATTATGGTACATGCAATGTAACAGGTTCCAGCAAATAAGAAAGGTCAGCATTCTATTTCATTGAAAACATATTTTTTCCTCTGGGGTGCGGGGCCCTTGCGGGCGCGGGGCCTAGGCCATGGCCTACTCGGCCCCCCCCTAAATCCGCCACTGCCGTCGTCCAAGAGCTGGACCCTCGCCTGTCTCGAGGACTGCCTCGAGGATTTCCTCGAAGAGGACTTCGAGTCACCCGCTGAGGCCTCGACGGCAGTGGAGAAGCCCGTGCCTCGCGTAGGACGCCTGAGGCCCAGCCTTCTCCCGGCACCGCAGGAGCCCAAAGCCTCGCCGGGGTGGTGGGCCGCCGTGTTGGAGGAGGGCAGGCCTGTGTCGGAGGCTGAGCTAGAGCACAGCGTGTCCCACTTTTCCGTGCCCGTACCGCCCCCCGCGTGGAGGAGGCTGAGGATGACGACGAGCTTGGGGAGTGTGTGCAGGGCAAGAAAGCCCCGTCACGCCTGAGTGTGGCTGGACGCTGGTCACACGTGCAGCACCACGCGGTGACGGTGCTCGCCGCCAGCAGGTCCTCCAGGGCGGGGCGCCTCGAGAGACAACACAGGGCGCGCCGCCAAAAAGAACAGAGGAAACGAGAAACCTTGTGTGTATATATATATATATATATATATATATATATATATATATACTAGCCACAAAGCCGCCCTCCGGGCGGCCTTTTTGGCTAGCTCCTGCGGAGGGCTATTGGCGGCCCACCACCTGTGTTTGGTGGGCCTTAGGCCCACCAAACACAGGTTCACACCATGTGTGAACTGTATTGTATCTGTGTTGTTCCTTTGCGGATATTCTCGGCGTCGCGGGATACTGAAAGAAACTTGCTTCCTAAGAAATTCTATAATTTATACCGTAAATAAAATAAAAATAGATGTTTCTCAGAGGCGGCAATTCATTTACCATTCCGAAGTAGTGAGGGTAACAACCTTCTTAGATGATTGATGGTGTATGGTAGTTTACTTATATGCTGGTATCTTCCTTATCTATTACAAAGAGATTAAGCAATTTAATCCAGTGCATTGATTTACTTAACCATAAGACATACTTTGCACCAAAGAAAAGAAGAAAATAGACACCAATTTGCTCGTAACTGGGGGGCGGGCGCTCTGGGCACCACAGAAATTTTAGAAAATTGTGCACTTTCCAGGGTGAATCTGAGGTCTAAGGAGGGATATGTTAGACTATATAAGTGATATTCAGTCTTAAAAAAAACCCATATATAAAAGAACATTAAGGAAGAATTGAACGAAAATTCATCTGAGAGTCTCAGGTCCATTTTCTCTGCTGGTGAGTATAATAATCCAAGCTGGAAATGTGAAAGTTCATGCTCTCGGGTACGTTTTATTGAAATGAAAAGACCAATAGTAAGCATAATACCAAACATAAGAAACAATTATGATGCAAAAAATATGTCAGTTTATACAATGCACATGAACAGAAGTGTATTATGTACGTCCCTAAGTCTACCTATAAACCCATACGTTGAAAATACTGTAGACCAATAGCTATGATTTTCAGACATGGGCATGCAAATGCTACATTAGACACAATGCTGGTGATACGTTGTTCATTCGGCAGCAATATATTTAGTGCAGCTTAATCCTACGATTATCATGCCGACTGTCAAATTCATCAACAAAGCAATCTAAATAAATTCCTTCAGCGAGTGCACTTTCAATCGACGCAATTTTCAATCGAAACCCTGGCGATTCTGTTCATGCATACATACGACCACAGCCCGGGCCCAATCACACAAGTTTGTTTAATTACTTAGCACATAACCTGACGACAGTGATGGCCACAGATATTCGGTAATGTATTATGATATGGAATACCAAATAATAAGAATATAAGAACAAAAGAAAATAAGGAAGCTACAAGAGGCCGCGAGACCTACACGTGGTAGTTTATGTTGCTTAACTCTATTTATATCCACCTTT